>LPNX010326243.1:86299-116301 GCA_001517045.1 Pseudotsuga menziesii
TATTTTTTCTGAGACATGGGAGAAATTGGTCCTACAAAATAAAGAGCCCATTTCCCAAGTGTTTCCCAAAAGGTTCAATCATAACTTGGGGTTGTAAAGGAATTTGATCAGATGACGTAGGTCTACCCATTCTTTGGCAATTATAAGATCCTTTAACATATTTGAAAGCATCCTTAAAAATGCTTGGCCAATAATAACCAAAATGTAAGACTTTATATGCCATCATCTTATTAGAAAAATGTCCTCTACATGGTCTATCATGGAATGCATGGAGGATGTTTGTCATTTCATGCTCCTGCACACATCGTCAAATAATAAGATCTGGATCAATGTGGAAGAGATCGTTATCAACCTAAGAATAATTGGAACTCTGAACTATAATACGATGCTTCTCATGTGGAGACAAATGGTTTGGTATTTTCCCAGTTGCTAGATAATTGGAAATATCTTCAAACCAAGGGGTTTGAACAGATACAACAAATAGATGTTCATCAGGAAAAGTGTTGTCAACTAGTTCAGTACTGTCTTCATGTTGAATTCGGGAAAGGAAATCGGCTATGGGATTTTCTTTACCAGGTCAGTCAATGATGGTAATGTTAAATTCTTGCGATAAAAGAAGCCACTGGGTCACTCTACCATTGGCAATTGGTTTATTCATTGGAAATTTAATGGCAGAGTGATTGGTATGCACAAAAAAATCATAACATGTGATATAGTGACGAAATTTATTAATAGAATAAACTACTACCAAAAATTATTTTTCAGTAACAGTATAATTTAATTCGGTAGGAATCAAGTATTTACTAATAAAATAGATGGCATAAGGTGCTTGTCCTTTTTTTTGGCCATGGAATCCCTATATGGCCGTATCAGAGGCATCGATAGATATGTGAAAAGGGAAGGACCAATCGGGACCCCTAAGTATTGGTGCCACTGATAGTTTAGCTTTTAGGATTTCAAAAGCATTTTGACAAGATTTTGTTCACTCGAATTATTTGTAAGTAACTTAAACATTGGTGCAACTATTTTAGTAAAATTTTCAATAAAGCGGCGGTAATAGCCGGCATGGCCAAGGAAGCTTCTTACCTCTTTTCGAGTTTTGGGAAAGGGAAGGCCAACAATTAACTCAATCTTTGCAGGGTCTACCTTAATTCCTTGGGAGGAAACATGGTGTTCCAAAAATATACCTTATGTCAGTAACATTCTACATTTTTTGTGACTAAGAGATAAATTTGTTTCTTGACATCGGATCAAGACCTTCTCGAGGTTGTCAAGGGATTCTTGAAAAGTATTACCATAGGCCGTAAAGTCATCCATGTATGCCTCCACACAGTCATGTATAAGATCAGAAAATATTTCTAAGACTGCTCGTTGGAAAGTGGCAGGTGCATTACATAATCCAAATGGTAGAAATCGATAAGCATATGTTCCCCAAGGGCATGTAAAAGTGGTTTTGTCTTGATCTTCCAGTTCTATTAAAATTTGGTTGTAACCATGATACCCATCAAGAAAGGAAAAATATTGTTTACCTGACAAAGTATCTAATACTTGATCAATAAAGGGTAAATGAAAGTATTCTTTAAGTGTAGATTTGTTTAGCTCCCTAAAATCAACACAAATACGCCATTTCCCTATGACTTTATTTGGGACTACTACTAAAGGAGATACCCATTTACTATCGAAAATAGGATAAATGAAACTAGTACTGAGGAGTTTTTTTAATTCTTCTTTTACTATATCCTTTAGAGCAGGATTCATCCTCCTCTTTGGATTCCTTACAGGTGACATTCTTGGATCCATATAAATATGGTGAATACAATGTTGAAATATTGTAACTTCAAAGAATATTCTATATGTATCTTTTGTGGTCCCCGATGGTCCTACCGGGAGAACCACTTGTATTATCTTGTACCCTGATGCTTCTAATAGGAAGAACTAATAAGAGTCATGAGGTTGTCCCCTCTAATTGTAAAGGTGGCTCATTAACACCCTAGTGTGGTTACTTGAGCCTACATGTGTAACTCGAGCCTACATGTCGGATGAGTTAATTGAAGTGAACGGATGAATATAAATAGAGGTGTAGCTCTCCTCATTTGAGCACACACTCTCACTTGTATAGCGCATTAGTGGAGAGGAGATACAAGTATCTGGAGAAGGAGGAGGATCAGGCTTTGATCTCCTTGTTGGTTTTATCTTTTATCTTTTGGGGCATCTATATTGAGGAAGCTTTTGCTGGGTTTTTCCCTTTAGGGTTTTCCTAGGATAAATATTTGTGTTCTCTTTTTATGGTTGTGCTTGTCTATCTTTTAGTGATCCTATTTATATGATTTTTTTATGAAATTGAAATGAAACACTAATGATCTATCTTAGCATATGAAAATTTAACATGGTATCAGAGCCACCCTGAATAGGACAGCTTTCACAAGGAAAAAAATAGCCCTCTCTCTCTCCCTGGAAGAAATTAGGGCTTCTTGATAAAGAAGAATTTTTGAGTGAGTATGGCGTAGGATTTCTCTCCTCATCAAAATAGAATTTTAGAGACCTGGATCAAGATTTTTGGTTGGGTGAAACTCGGGGAAAGTCAAAACCTAGTTTGACCCCAAGCTAGAAAAACCCTAAATACTAAAACTTCTAAGTTTTGGTAAATTCGATATATCCTGAGATTGGTGAAGGTTGAGGAGATGAAAATTTCATATCCCAAATATACAATCCTTATGTACACTTTGTCCAAAATACAGCCTCAGATTCCCTATATTCTAGGAGATATTATCCCTCCTAGTTAGGGTTCCATCCTATTCCAGAATTCATCCCTAAACAGGACACCTGGGGAAAACTGCTATAGATTGGGATACAGAGGTCCAAATTTAATTATTGAAGATGTTACAGAAATAGCACGGACTTTAATTTTTTTGGTCCAAATTTCAGAACCAGAATAGGAAACAGTGACATGTGGCAGGCTGTACAACTTCACTTTTCTGAACAGTCCTGTAACAGGTCACCTTGGGAAAAGGATCATAAATCCCAATTGGTGAAACCAATTCTGATAAAAACTATGGTTTTGGATCAGGGAAATTCGAGGTTACCATAGTGAGAAATTTTCGACATAGAGGATTAGTACTTTCAGAGATATCACAGAAACAGTGACAGGCATTTCTACAGAAGAAATTGGAAAACCAGGGCTTCCTGTTCTGGGAGCTTCCCTCCACTGTTTTCAGAAAAGGTGTACATTGGACAGATCGATTTGAAGAGATATATATTTCTATACAATCAGATCTGAAATATTCCAAGTTTTTAAAATCAGGGTTTCTCTGACAAACCCTAGATCAGCCAGCTCCGGAAGGAGGACGAACACCTCAAATCGGTAAGATCTAATCTTTTGCTATTTGCATTTGAGGTTCTCATTTCAAAGTGATCTATCAAATCAGCTTGATTATAAGCTTGGTGAAGTTGACAACTTCCAAGCATGGAAGTATTTGATCTCTCTAAAAAAAATGAATTGGACACCTTCATGAGTAGAGAGGTTCCAGTTCTAGAAGGAGATGAGGCTCAAAGTCTTACACAAGAAGAAATTGATCAAGGCCAAGAAGATCATTGTTGATTAAATCATGGATCAACCTGTACCACAAGTGTATTCCCTAAAGACACCAAAGATATTTGATTCCTTGATCAAGCTATTTGAAGATAAGAACATAAATCAGAAGATGGCTTTGAGAAAACAGTTGAAGAATGCGAAGATCTAGAATGCAGAACATCTTGAAGTGGTAGTAGAAGAAGTGGAGAATGCAGAAGTGGTGATAGCCACCTTGAATGGTCTCCTAGGATCATAGAATCCATTCATTGAAGGAATGTGTGTTAGAAGGAAGTAATTACTTTCAACAGACTTTGGGAAGAATAAGAAGCTCGTCTCATAAGAAGAGAAGAAGAAAGATGGAAGCAATTGAAGATCAAGCTCTCACCATTCAAAGAAGATCCCTCAAGCGATGAGGAATATGAAGAAATCAATTCTTAAAGAACCTCTTATCCATCTTATCATTTGGATAAGAAATGATGATTTCATGAATGAAGAAGATGATGAATCAGAATGATCAAGAAGGAATCTACCCATGAAACAAACAAAAGATAAGTACTCAATTGTCATTTAATGATATTGTTTTGTTATGCATTTGATTATATTCAGTTGATCTGTTATGCATGATAGATTATTTGCATTAATGACTGTATACTACTAATATGCATGTGATGGGTAAGTAGCTCATGGTGCTATACAACTCTCCATTGCTACTTATCTACAATGAAATCTCTTTGCTGACATATTGGATTAGTGCACAATCTCAATGTTGTCCTGATAGAGATGGAAGGCATCTAGAAAAGTTTTCGTGAGATATGGATGAATGTTGTATTGGATAAATAGTTGCATGATGCATAATAATTTTTCATTGTGCATATGTTTTATGAAATAGTTCTAACCATGCAACTGGTTCATTTGAATTGTAGCAAAGGTCCTGTACAACCTCCTACAAGAAAAGAAGGATGAGACTTGTTATGAAGAACAAGTGATGAAAATTCAAGATTCACTCCAATAAACATGAATATGAAGCTCCCAGGGTCAGAGACACCATGATGGAAGAAAGAGATTCAGAGAGTAGTAGATCCACCTCGAAGGATGAAGACCACCATGGGTACGAAAGATAACTCAATATGAAGAAAAGAATGCTATGAAAGAATCTATGATCAAAGAATAACAGTTGATTATGGGGAATGATGTATATGATATGATTTCGAGACATAAAGTGAATTAGGTAGTATCCTCCATATGGATCTATAAGAACAAGTGTACAAAGCAAGGTTCATGATTTGCTTTAGAAATAATAGACTATGACAGCATAGAACCATCTGTACAGAATGAAGAGGGAAGGTGATACTCCACTTCAGGGGGAGTGACCACAAAAGATATCTGAGTTTGACATGGTATGACATGATAGATAGGTTCGTAATGGATCGAGACTTTACCAAGATTAAAGTCGGTTCCAACCTTCAATATTGAATGCAGAATACTAGGAAATGTTGATGACCTGACAAGACGAACTCATGGAAGATGTTATGATGAAATAATACTAGAATGATGTTTGGGATATAGTACTCAAACCAGAAAGAAAGAATGTGGTATATTCCAAATGGATTTGCAAGATAAAATATGTTGCTAATAGAAGTAAGGAAATACTTGTGGCTAGAGGTTTCTATCAGAAAGAGGGAATTAATTCTGAAGAGACACTTACTCCAGGAAGTAAGGTACACTTCCTTCAGAACTATCATGGTAGTCTCTCCCATCATGAAGTAAATACAAGCCTTCCTTAATGGAATGATTGAGGAATATTTTTACATCAAATAGTCACAAGGATTTGAAGTTGAAGATAGATGGACTCACATATGCAAGTTGAAGAAGGCCCTCTATGGCATGAAGCAAGCTCCCAGAGCTTGGTATGGAAGGATAGACAGTTTCCTATCAATTATGGGCTTTACCAAGAGTAAAGATGATCCTAAACTTTATCTCAAGGTTGTAGAAGATGAACCTGTCATCCTGTGGATGAATTATTCTTGACAGGGAATGAGAAACAGATCATAGAAAGCAAGAAGAAACTAGCATAATAATTTGAGATGAAAGACCTTGGGTTAATTCATTATTTCCTAGGTTTAGAAGTATGGAAAAGTTAAGAAGAAATATTTCTCAACCAGGTAAAGTATGTGGTAGAGATATTAAAGATGTTCAATATGTTGGAATGCAAAGTCATGGCCACACATCCATGGACTCCAACCTAAAGCTGTTAGCTGGTGACTCATCAGAGTTAGTGGATGTGACTCATTACAGACAGATCATTGGGTCATTGATGTACTTAACAAATACCAGACCAGAAATTTGTTTTTCTGTGAACACCTTAAGTCAATATCTTGTTCAAACAAGACGAGTTCACCTAGTAGCTACAAAACATGTGATGAGATATCTGAAAGGGACTATAGACTTTGGTCTATACTTTGGAGGTAGCCATGAGTATAGATTTTATGGCTACATAGATGTAGATTGGGTTGGAAGTATCTCAGACAGGAAAAGCACATTAGGTAGATGCTTTTGTTTGGGGTTTTCTATGAGTTCATGGTTTAGCAGGAAACAGTCTAGTGTTTCTCTTAGAATGGAAAAAGCATAATACATAGCATATTTCTCTACTAAGTTGTGAATCCATATGGATTCAAAAGCTAATATCAGGTCTTCTTGAACTGAAGATGGATACTACATTCATTCTATGTGATAATAAGAGTTGTGATAACAAAGAACCCTGGCTTCCACTGTAACACATAGAAATCTGGTATTTCTACATACAAGATGGTGTTTCAGTATTTACATACTGTAGATGCAGATGATGGTGACTTTGTATTCCCATACTAAAGATATAGATGATGTTTCAGTATTTACATACTGTAGATTCAGATGATGGTGATTTCGTATTTCTATATTGAATATAGAGGTGATGATGCTTTCAGTATTCACATACTGGAGATACAGATGGTGATAGTTCAATATCCACATACCGAAGATGTAAATGATGATGGTTTATATTATGATGTGTTGAAAAAACCTATTTCCTGAGTAAAGTTCAAACACTTTCGAGACAAGCTTGGTGTGGTTCGAAAAGACCTTCCCCGAAAGGTGGAGTAGTGATGTTGCAGTGGGATTGTATCATCCCTAGGCACTTTCCCTAAAGTGAGCCAGTGACCTCGGTCCTCGAGAATGTGGTAGGATTGCATCATCCTTGAACTCTAGTTCAGAACGGATCCAATGAACTTTGGTCATAGAGAAGGTGGTAGGATTGTATCATCCTTGGACTTCGGTTTAGAATGGATCCGGTGAACTTCGGTCATCGAGAAGGTGGTAGGATTGTATCATCCTTGGAATTCGGTTTAGAACAGATCCAATGAACTTCAGTCATAGAGAAGGTGGTAGGATTGTATCATACTTGGAATTCGGTTCAGAACGGATCCAGTGAACTTCGGTCATTGAGAAGGTGGTAGGATTGTATCATCCTTGAACTTCAGTTCAGAATAGATCTGGTGACTTCGGTACTCGAGAATGTGTGTTGATATCATAATTCCTAGAGGAAGGATTGTCTGAGTTCCACATCTGTGTTGATCCCGTAATTTTGAAAGGTAGGATCGTTAGTAACTCCGTAAAGACCTAAATCCCGTAATTCCGAAAGGAAGGATCATTGAGTTGATCCTATAATTCCAATAGGAAGGATTGTCTGAGTTCCATAGATGTGTTGATCCCATAATTTCTAAAGGAAGGATCATTGACTTGATCCCATAATTCCAATAGGAATGATTGTCTAAGTTCCACAGATGTTTTGATCCCATAATTCCGAAAGGAAGGATTGTTAGTAACTCCGTAAAGACCTAAATCCCATAATTCCTAAAGGGATGATAATTGGTAGCTCCGTAAAGACTTGATCCCATAATTCCAATAGGAAGGATTGTTTGAGTTCCACATATGTGTTGATCTCGTAATTCCAATAGGAAGGATTTTTTGAGTTCCACAACTGTGTTGATCCCATAATTCTCAAAGGAAGGATCGTTAGTAACTCCGTAAAGACCTAGATCCTGTAATTCCGAAAGGAAGGATCATTGACTTGATCCTGTAATTCCAATAGGAAGGATTGTCTGAGTTCCATAGATGTGTTGATCCTGTAATTCCGAAAGGAAGGATCATTAGTAATTATGTAAAGACCTAAATCGCGTAATTCCTAAAGGAAGGATCATTGGTAGCTCTGTAAAGACTTGATCCCGTAATTCCAAAAGGAAGGATTGTCTGAGTTCCACAGATGTGTTGATCCCGTAATTCCAATAGGAAGGATTGTCTGAGTTCCACAAATGTGTTGATCCCGTAATTTCGAAAGGAAGGATTGTTAGTAACTCCGTAAAGACCTAAATCCCGTAATTCCGAAAGGAAGGATCATTAGTAGCTCCATAAAGACTTGATCCCGTAATTCCAAAAGGAAGGATCGTCTGAGCTCCACAGATGTGTTGATCCCGTAATTTTGAAAGGAAGGATCATTAGTAACTCCATAAAGACCTAAATCCCGTAATTCCGACAGGAAGTATCGTCTGAGTACCATAGACATGTTGATCCTGTAATTCCAAAAGGAAGGATGATGTTGATGTTCTGATGATGATGATGTTGATGTTTTGATAATAATTATGTTTTCATGATGATGTTTCTGATCAAAAGATCAGAGTATGATGATGATGTTGCTGATGGAAAGTTCAAAGTGTTGAAAATGATGTTGCTGATTGAAAGGTCAAAGTGTTGAAGATGATGTTGCTGATCGAAAGGTCAAAAGTGCTGAAGATGATGTTGCTGATCGAAAGGTCAAAGTGCTGAAGATGATGTTGCAGATCGAAAGGTCAAAGCGTTGAAGATGATGTTGCTGATCGAAAGGTCAAAATGTTGAAGATGATGTTGATGATCGAAAGGTCAAAGATGATGTTGCTGATCGAAAGGTCAAAGTGATAAAGATGTTGTTGATCGAAGAAGTCAAAGTATTAATGATGATGAATACTGAATATTGAAGATGAAGACTACATAATGTTGAAAAGATTCCAATGATTTATAGATGTATTACCCTGATGATGTTTATGATGTCCTCTATCTCTCTCCTACTATTGTTGTTGTTGATGTTGTTGTAGAATACCCTTCTCATTAAGGGGGAGTGTTGAAATATTGTAACTTCAAAGAATATTCTATATGTATCTTTTGTGGTCCCTGATGGTCCTACCGGGAGAACCACTTGTATTATATTGTACCCCGATGCTTCTAATCGAAAGAAATAATAAGAGTCATGAGGTTGTCCCCTCTAATTGTAAAGGTGGTTCATTAGCACCCCACTGTGGTTACTTGAGCCTACATGTGTAACTCGATCCTACATGTCGGATGAGTTAATTGAAGTGAATGGATGAATATAAATAGAGGTGTAGCTCTCCTCATTTGAGCACACAATCTCACTTGTATAGCGCATTAGTGGAGAGGAGAGAGAAGTGTCTGGAGAAGGAGGAGGATCAGGCTTTGATATCCTTGTTGGTTTTATCTTTTATCTTTTGCGGCATCTATATTGAGGAAGCTTTTGTTGGGTTTTTCCCTTTAGGGTTTTCTCAGGATAAATCTTTGTGTTCTCTTTTTATGGTTGTGCTTGTCTATATTTCAGTGATCCTATTTATATGCTTTTGTTATGAAATTGAAATGAAATACTAATGATCTAGCTTAGCATATGAAAATTTAACATACAGGTATCAGAGCATATACCCTTCATATCGGTGTATTCCCATGAAAATGCTCCAGCTTGTTTCTTAAGAACTTTAAGCAGCTGTGCTTGTTGGTTTTCATTTAATCTTGTGTTTATATGTAAGAAATTTTCATGGCGAACCTCACAAGGTATGGTATATGGTCCTATATGCTCTTCAATTGTGAAGACACAAGGTGTTTCTGTAAACATTGGGAGAGCCATTTCTCTTGAAACTCATATCCAAAAATCTGATCGATTTGAGCAAGAGAACTGAGGAAAATCTATACAAGTTGTCGAAGAAACAAACTAGTTTAATACATTCTCAGTGACCTGCTCCCAAAGTGCCAAGGAAAAATCACTAGGAAGGGAGAGATCATCAATGTCTTCATCCCCAAAAGAACAGTTTAACCACCATGATTTTTTAGTTATTGGTTGTGTTGGGGGGTATAAAATAAGTCTTTGTGTGGAAAAACCATTGGAAATAGTCATATCTCCATACATACATCCTATAAAATCATTTGCAGTAGCTAACCATGGTATTCCCAAAATAATAGGATGTCCTTTAGAAGGATCCTTTGATTCTACGACCATAAATTTGACATGGTATTTACATGAAGCTATTGATACAACAATGTCATCCAGGACTCCAACGGATTTTATCATAATGTGGTCTGCTAGTTCTAGGATGGAAGGAGTAGGTCGAAGAAATTGTCCTAACTGTAAAACTTATAAAACTACAGTGGTCATCATGTTGATAGCGGATCCTAAATATATTAATGTATTCTCTATGGTGGTGTTGTTTATAATTACAGTCACTACTGGGTCTCCTGGATTTGTATATTTTGCAATCCGAGACTCACCTGTCATACACTTAGACATTTCTCCTATAACATGAATTGTAAGAGGGTCCTTTTGCTTCTTTCCTGGGTGTTTAATACATAGCTCTTTTATTACCTTACTATATATTGGTATATGTTTGATAGCTTGTAATAGAGGGATTTTAATACAAATGTTCTTTAATTCATTCAAGATGTTATACTCTGGATGGACTATAGGTTTTTCTATTACTAGTCTTTCTGGAAAAGGAGGAATTCTTTTCTCTTGAATAGTTTCTTGCGGAGGATGGGTGTGTACTGGAACCTTTGGAATGTTCACATCCTCCAAAATAGCATCATTCACGGGTTCACTTGAATCTTCTTATTCTTCATTTGGTTCCTAGATGATGACTGATGACTTGGGTTTATTATTCACAACTCTTCCCGATCGTAATTGAATTTCATGTACATGTACAGTCGAAATAAGGTATGATGGAATAGTTTTCAACTCAATGATTTTAAGAGCTTGATTTGGTTTATTATTAGGTTTAGGTATTATTTGTGTAGGTAATAATGTCGATCGAGGAGGAGCTGCATTTTGAAAGTGATGAGGTTTCTATGTGATAAAAGGAACTGGAGGTACAAATCTAGGCAGCATTTGCTGGAATATTGTTTGATTTTGAGGATAAGAATGACTAGGTGCAGGGACAGGTTGTGGCTAAGGATATGGTTGTCCTCTCCATCCTTTTGACCAATATTTCTGCTGTAGAGATTTAGGAGGAGGGTGCTGAGGTGTCCAATTCTACCAGCTTGAATTGTTCCATTATTGAGGTGGTTGATATGGAGGATAATAGAGTGGAGTTTGTAGTGGAAAGTTTGGATATGATAGTTGGTCCCTAGGTTGCCAAGGATGCCTCCTAGATGTTTCAGCTACATTCCCACTTTTATAGATGGTTTGCAATCTAGGAAAAAATGGGTAGTTATCTGTCAGATGCTCTTCTGTACAGATGTGACATACAAAGATGTTGTTTAATGGACATTCCCTTTGGGGATGTTTAGTTCTACATCATGGAAAAAATATACTCATTGCTGCTCGTTCTTCATCCTACCTCTTATTGGCGTGTAAAGCATCTAGTTGAGAACCCATTGCACCTAAGATATCATTCTTAAAATTCTCCAATAGGTTTCCTAGCTCTACTCTTGTAACTCCTCCTGAACTAGGAACATTTCCACTTACATTTCTACTAAAAGGCTCTCAATTTTTTTTTGCAAATTCCCCCCTACTACTAGAATAATTTTTACACATATCACCAATCTGTGCAAATGTTTTATGAGAAATATCGCCAGCTGCCATGAGATTAAGACTTTCTAACAAGTCCTCGGATATCCCCTTAAGGAAAAGTGTACGTACTACATCTTCTCGGATGTCATTATATCTAGACTTATGTAATGTATAAATGAACCTTTCAAGATAGTCCTCCAGGCTCTCATCTTCAAGTTGTTGTATTTTGAATATATCATGTCAAGAGTCCTTAGGTTTGTAGTATTCTTGATATTTTTGCAAGAATGAATTTTTCATATCATCCCAAGTCCTGATAGTGGATTCTCCTAATCCCATGAACCATCTCAAGGAGGAATCCTTTAGTGTAGCAAGAAAGAGTTTTAGTTTGTGAGCATCTTGTAGATAATTGTAGCCCCTATAAAGGATATCAAACTCGAACAAAAATGTGTCCGGATCCTCATTAATTTTTCCAAAGAAAGTAGGTAAGGAAGAAGGAGGGATGTTTTTCATAGTTACATCCTGCATTGTATCTAAGATAGGGAACCCGAAGGTAGCCTCAGTTCAATTTTCCCCTTCTCCTTCTTCATTTCTAACTTCATCATGATCTTCATTTTCTCCCTGTCTCTCCATATAAGCTGGATTCTTAATGTAAATATACTTAGGAGGCTCCTTTCAAGGTGACAATGGAGCATCCCAACATTCTTTTTCGGGAGATATCTTCCTCTGATCAACCATGTTTTTATTGAATCCTAGAGGGATAGTAGGTTCTACTGTAGAAGTTTCAATTTGCGAAATAACTGGATCCACTAAGGTTCCAAAGAGAGCTTTTACTTGAGCAGGATCAACAAAGTCAACAAAATTCGGATCTCCTACTAGTGAAAAAGTTGTGTTAATTGGATTCGAAACTAGTGGAGGGATAGAGGTTTCTAATAGCTGATCCAATTGAATTTCCTCAGGAACAGGATCCTTAGGACCTTCTTCCAAGGTTCCTACTCCTTGTATGGCTTCTCCAGTAAGATCTTCTAAGAGAGAATCGTTAGGTTTTAAGGTAGAACTACTTCCTATAGTCTTCTTTTGATACTTTTTTGGTGAGTTAGTAGTTGGATAATTATGTCCCCTATGGTAGTTAGTAGGGACTTCAATAAAAAATTTGGTCTTAACAAATCTACCCTGAGAGTATCTAATTCTACTCATGAAAGAATTTTAAACTAAAGAAAACCTATGCTACTACTGTTGTTGGATTTGGGGGTGCTTGTTATAATAGATGTGTAGGTTCTTACCTCTCGTCTTACCATTCCCCCACTACCAACCTATTACTAAAATTCATAAATAATTCTACTCTACCTTACAGAACAACTCCCCAGCAACGGCGCTAGAAGTGTTGGGTGTTATAATGTCTAAATTAATTCACATATTCTTTAATTATCAACCGGGGTTGGTAAGCTTAGAGTTGACACAAAATATATGCGAAGGAAGAGGGGTTCTTATGGTGTTGTGAAAATATCTTAACAAACAAAAGATCGGAAGATATTTCAAAATGAAAAACTGAGTCAAACTCCTAAAAATGAAATCATTAAAGTAATTAAACTAAGCCAGGATAATAAACTAAATAATTAATAATAAAATTTAAACTGAAATACAACCAACAGTTAACTATTCAAATGGGAAACTAGGGTCCAAGGAGGACCTAACTTATAAGCAAGTAGAAAAATTAATAAAGAAAATCAAGTAGAAAACTTACTAAAGAAAATCAAGTAGAAAACTTAATAAATGAAGCAAGTAGAAAACTTAATAAAAGAAGAAAGTAGAAAACTTAATAAAAGAAATATCTTTAGGTTCTACCCTAGAAGTTATTCCAACAATAACACAACATAAAAGAGACAACCTAAAAACATACTAAGGATAAGACATGTAACACTAAATCTCACATGCAAACAAATAAATTAATCTAAAAAGGATAGACACAAAATAATACATCAGTAAAACAAAATCAGCAATAATATTCAAGAAACAAAAACACAAGACAACTTAACACATATTCAAAGAGAAAAGGAATAAGGAAAATAATAAAACCTTAATAATTAACCTAAAACAATTAAACTTTAACTTTAATGTTAAACAAAACTATTATCTAAATATTACAGTCAAAACATAATTCAAGCATTAACAAAACAAAACTAAAAAAAATCTCAGAACACATTAAAAACACTAAAAATAGAACTAAGGGTTGAATGACAGACTGAACTGTGGTTCTGAAAGGGGTGGCTGAATAACAAATTGAACATGTTGTCTAAATGATAGTCTGCACAGTTAAAATGGTAAAAACTAACCTAAATGAACTAACCTTTAGCTGAAGCCATGCATATGTAATTCTAATGCATAGAGTCAATAAATAAACCTAATTATTAAGCAAATCTAACAATAAAATAAAATTAAACAAATTCATAGGCATAAACATGAAGAGACCATTGCATATTAATAAACTGGCATGTAAATTGTATAAATTGATAATTAAAACAGAAATTAAATAGACAAAATTGAATCTACTTAACTTGATAAACAACAATCTATTTTATCTAATTTGCAAAAAAAAAGCAATAGCCTGGAATGAAATGACTGAAAACAAAACTGGAAACAAACTATGCACGTAGTTAACTATCTAATTCAGAAATAAAATTGCATTATAGAAATAATAAAACAGGTTGTGAATTAAACAAGCTACAACATAAAAAATGGAAGAAATAAACAAGAAAAGAAACCTCTGGTTGATGAGGGGCCCTCTTAGCAATTAGGGGTGATTCCTGGCTAACTTCTACTTAAACGCAATCTTCAACAGCAACACATACAACTCTTTATTCAGATGGTGGAACATAAATAGAGTGCTTAAGAACAACCTAATGAATTCTTCCTAACTCTCTGACTTTCTAGCTCTAGTTAACTAACTAACTGAGCTCTCTCACAGAGGCTATTATATATTATAATTTACAGGGATGACAAATTCAACCCTTTAATGGTCGAATACTCTCTAAATTTAGTCAATCATAAAGGAACAAAACAGATTAGAGGCCAACGTGTAGGCAATCTCCCTTCTTCAACGCAGTTATGGTATTTTTACTAGGAAGCAAACACACAGGCTCCTCTTCAGCGTGAATTATCTTCAGATGTGGTGCATGGGTTTATTCCTTAGCGCAGCAGGTGGCTGATGGCAAACAGAGGAGACAGTAGTGGCGAATCTTCTAGATCCTGAGTTGAATGCATCAATCCAATGCATGGATGGTTGATGTGGTGGCGAGCAAAGGAGAATGCAAGCTGGAGAAGTATCTAGAACATGGCTTCATCACCCAAACAAATGGATAACAGTTTGTTTGCTGTTGTTTCACATTTTAAATGCATACAATTAATTCTTAGCAGTGCACATTCTGATGGGAGATCTGGATGGAGAGCTGAATGGGAAGCTGGGCTGTGAGCTAAATATGCCAGGCATCGATCTAGGGAAAACAAAGTGTCTTTCTACTGGCGCGCTTCAGGGCTGTAGTCTACAGCAACACATTTCAACATCTAGCAAACCACTAGCGAGTTTCACGCAACGGGATGGATGAAAAGCGAGACATTGAGCTAGACATGCTATGTGAAAGCCAAGCTGAATGCATTATGTTTATTAATTTAGCCCAAAAATATAATAAAATATAGAAACAAATATATAAATTAGTTAATACATCATATGCACTTTAATAATGTCATTTTTAATTAATAAAACCATAAAAATGATAATAATAAAATATTTCATATAAACCTTAAATACACTCATACCTGAGGCTGAATAATGATATGCGTGACATAAAATATACAAAAGATAATAAAACATGTGTTTAAATGAGTAATTTCAATGCCAAAAATGATAACAAATCTAGGATCAACAGGTTCCATGGTATTATAACCTTGGGACATGATCAAGTTTTATCTTATGACGATTTTTCCAATGCATTGATGGAGATATTTGAGAGGAAAGACCCTAAAATTCCTTTCAAAGAACTAGCATAATTAAAGCAAGTAGAAACAATTGAATCATATATGTTAGAATTTGAAAATATTTCAGTAATGGTTTCTGATGTATCTATGGCTAGGTTTGTTTTATTGTTTACTGAAGGATTGACAGAACCTTTGAGAGGGCTAGTGAAAGGCCACATGCTAGCCACATTGAAGGATTCCATGAATTTGACAAGGGATTTGCAAAATGTGTTGCCAAGAACCAAATACCCTCCTAATCAAAAGTTCCCTTCCAAGTTCATGGAAGGTAAGAAAATATGGAAAAAGGACTCTTGTACCAAAGAAAATAAATGATGACCAAGCAAAGAAGATCTTAGAAGAAATAAGCTATGTTATACATGCCAATAACCTTGGGTCCTAGGATATAGATGTGCCAAGGGCAAGGCACATTACATTGATTTTTTTTATGAAGATGATGAAGAGGAGGAGGAGGCAGAAGATGAACAACTTGCATCCCAAGAATAAGGGTATGAAACAACATAAGAAGAGAAACCCACTCCTGATATAGGAAAAATTGCAGTGCTTTCGGTTATACCTAGATTCCACACCTTAAGGCTCAGGGGTAGCATACGAGGCCAAAAGGTCACGGTTCTAGTGGATAGTGGAGCCACTCACAAATTCATAGATGAAGCCTTGGTGGAGAGGAAAAAGTTACAAGATTAAACTTTTGATGGTTTCACAGTCATCATTCCAGGTAATAACTCTATGGACTACACTAAATGGATTCCAAACATTCAAGTTAATCTAGGAAATCACATCATCACTAACAACTTTTATGTAGTGAATGTGGCTGATACAAATGTGGTTCTGGGAGTACAATCAATGTATTATTTAGGGAATCATATAGTGAATTATCAACTCACGGAAATAAGGTTAAAAAATTCAGAAGGGAAACCCATCTTGTTGAGCGGAATGCACACTTACCCAAATCAAGTGGTGTCTCACAACATGAGGACTATCTTGGGGCATGGAGATATAGAATGGGATGTTGAATGTTAATTACATATCCTAAACCCCACTTGAACACTTCCAAGCATCCTAAGGAGATAGAGAAACCATTGAGTAAGTATGAGAAGGTTTTTAGAGACCTTCCCCCAGGAATATAGAGTGCAATAAAGGAAATAGGAGGATAGAAAAGACTCACCCGATACATGACGGTTGATCCTAGCTTGTCCTCTTCCACTCTGCTTCTCCTCCAAAGCCTTCAAGGATGCTTCTCCTTCACCTGTCAAAAATCAATCCTCCAAATACAAGATAATACATATATATAAACAGGTTAGATAAATCATATACAGAATGCTGAAACATAAATATTTATCAAACCACAATATATGAGATACATTCAAGACACATATGGAAGAAGGATTCTCTTTATTAACAATAATGAAAGAGTTCAGATTACAACCCATCGCCTGAGACAAGGAATCCTCTGCAACCAAAGGATTCTGGGTTCCATTGCTCCAAAGACTTCTGTATAAACTCCACCAGCATAACTTTGCTCTCCAAGTGTATGCGATTAACACCCTCCCCAAGGCCTGTATTTATACTTGGTGAAATAAGGCAGTTTCGAAGGTTGAGGAGGTTGAGACAGTTAAGGTGATTAAGGTTAAGTGCTTAACTAATCTCAAGTAATCGCGTGTTTTTATTTTAAATGCCAAAAGAAAGTGTACGCATGTATCAATACTGGAAACTCGCATATGACACGTGAGTTGCTCTAAGGGTAACCCGCATACAAATCTGTACGCGAGATGCAATAACCGACACTCATGTACAACACGCGAGTTGCATATAAGAAGAGTCACGTACAGGACTTGCCATATTTAAAAGGTAAAAATAACCAGCTGGATGGATGAGAAATGTAGTTCATAATAAGCCCATCTATAGTGTTTTGGGCAACCCCCAATCCATAAATGTCCTTTTGTGTGCCAACATAGCGAATGTCGGCACTCGGACGGAGAGGTGCCATTCAGGTGGATAACAGATGCCCCCTAATGTGTGAGGTCAGAGGGAAATGATGGCCAAAATACATTATAATCTTTATCTTTGGACAACTCAGAAATCCAATGGAACAAAGAGAGTACCTGAAACAAATACATAATAATGTCATATACAAAGTTACATCTGACGATGCTATGTTCAATTTGCTGGAACACTAGATCCTTTACAATATTTGAGTACATCATATGATACAGGTATGAAAACACGTATATTACAAAGGTGGATCGAAGCCACAATATACAATAATGATGAGTCTTCAAAGATCTGGAAACTGTGTATATGAATAGAAACATAATCTTGCGCAACTTAGTCCATAGGTGAGGAGCTAAGGTCTTCATAAAGGATCCCAAAGAACCAGTACAATCCAAGCCATGTGAATAAGGGTAAGCTGAATTCGAACATGGAAAGGATTCAACAGTTTGTTAATCAATAGATGATAATCAACAACTGAAGCAAAGGAATTCACCAATCATGAAAATGAATCCTGAGGTACAAATGAAAAAACTCTAGGTCTTCGTCATCAGGAAGTACTGAAATAGAACCATGCTATCATAAGGAAGGCAATAGATCCTCCAACGGATCACAAGAGTGACTAGGAACTGGGCAAAAGAAGGGAGACAAAATAGATAATAGATATAACAATGATGGGATCAGGCTATAGATCAGACATTGGGTAAATTCCTTGAACAATGAGCACAACACAGAGATGACCCAAGGCATTGTTTAACTTATAGATAGAACAACTAGACTTATCTATCATGTAGGAGACATGATCATATTCCCCAGGTATAACGGACAAGAGGAGGAGTAAGAAACTCAAAGTAATAGCTGAATGGAAAAGTAATCACTGAAACATGGATATCGGAAAAAACAAAGAGTGCTATGTTCAAGGAAGACATGCTGCCATTACTGAAAACAAGAGAAAACTTATTCCTTACCTTCCTTGTTAAATTTTAACGAGTCCAGGAAAGTTAACTCGGATCCCTCTTCATTTATTAACAAGCTTGAAGAGATGGGAAAATAATGCTTGATAGTGTCACTAATTCATGGATTTAACGAGCCCGAACTAGTACATGCTCAACGATGTTTTGATAGTTTAGAGAGTCTGAAAACTCCAAAGAATACTCCAGGGGGGTGATTTTTTGTACAATTAGTCTCCTGAGGCCGAAAAAGTATAAAACATACCAAAGAAGAACTCTCTTAACTTCCGAAGAAGAAAAGGCACACCTTTTTTGTATTTAGTCAGGAAGGTCCGAAAAAGGTTAAATTACCACCTACCCAACACTCCTTCAAAAGCAGCATATAGCCTGAGTTTTATGAGTGTGAAAGAAGGAAAGATCACTCAGAAAGATCCATTTGATTACGAGAAATGGGGCTTACAACAATAAACTCAATGTTTTGTTCTTTAGGGTTTAGCGAGCATGACAAAGACATAAAGTAAACTCGGAATATTTTTCATGTTTTGGTCTAGAGCACGAAAAAGAGAAAATTAAGCTCATACCGGGGGTTCCTTTTCCGTAAGTTTAGTCCCTCAGGTCCGGAAAAGAGATAAACCTATGCCTGAGAATACTCTTCTCAATTCCGAAGAAAATAAAGTGTTCCTTTCTCATATTAATCCACATGGTCCGATAAAGAGATAACCTACCACCAATGTGGATGCCCATTCACATATTCTTAACGAGCCTGAATGGACAAGTTTACTCGACAGTCAAGTCTATTTTGAGGAGTCAGACCTGGGCCTAAAGAAACTCAAAATATTTCCCGTGAAGTTTTAACGAGTCCGGAAAATTCAACTCGTGGCCTCCTTACTGTTTTTAACAAGCTCGAAGGAGAGCAGAAAGAATGCTCTAAATGCGAGGAGACGAGTGTCATAGGAAAGCGAAACTAGTTCCAAGCGCAAGGAACAGACTATGCATAATGCAAGGAAAGTGAGCAAGATAAGGACACTCGGGGAACATCTCCTCAAGGTAAAGGGTGTCAAATTGCAAAGGCAAAATGATACAAGGCTTAGCGATGATGAGAACAAAGATGAGGACTTAGACAACGAGCTAAAAGCGTGGAAGCCGGCATCAGGCTCATAAGCACGAGCAGGGCACATGCAAATGAAATGTAACACCCTGGTTTTGACCCCGTTGCATTAGATGTACATGATGTATATATTGTAAATGATCACGGTGTGGAGCTAAAGGCCAAGGCCCCACCATTGATCGGTTATGCTATGTTTTGGATTCAAAGTTGTTATCGATGGTATATCGGGGCATGCGGCATATATTATGCTTGTCATAATGTAAATATGCATCTATAATTAATTAAATGAACCTGACCGGCTACGATCATAGAAACTAAAATGAGAAAGGGGCATGATTTTCACAAGGATAAGGGTGGGGAAATTGTTAAACCTTGGCCAATGAGAGAAAAACCCATGTGCCATCTTCCCTTGTTTTATTCCAACCACTTTCATTGAAGAATGGCTGCTAGTGGTTGAGGTAGTTATTGTCTTTGGGAGTGGAGTGGCAGGACTGTCAGTCCTCACCCACACGCACAATCCACCACAGCAGTTGAATTCACAATGGAAGAGAAAACCTTCACGCACTCTCCACTACGCAGGCCTCACGATTTTCTGTTCACCTCCACGCACAGGATTTACCTGGTGTTCACTCCTACAGACACATTCTCCTCTCCATGCCTGTGCTGAACACTCATGCATGTCCAATTCGTGTCCTCTCTATTTCCTGTTCATCCATGCGTGAGCTGTGAGCTGTTCGTCCTCACGCAGGGACCGTGTCTGCTGTTCTCACGCACCGGGATTTTTCCTGGTTTTGGGCTCACACAGTGAGCTGGAAGTTGTGTGTTTTCATCCATGAATTGTAGTGTTGCTATTGTATTTATATATTGTGGGACGGGAGTCTACTCATTTCATGCCCAGCTTGGAATTCTATATTTTCTCTTCCTCTGCATGGTCTACCTATGACTTATCGATGTTTTCGTTGCCCAGGACGGGCTGTGTTTCCCACGTTGGTTGTGAGCTGTGCCCATTGATACATTTTGGGTTGCTGATTTTCCCCACGTTGTTGGCCGTGGTTTCTGTGGTCTTCCTTGCATTTTGGGGACGGTTGTAAATTCGCTTGAGATTCATTTTGGCCACGATAGGGCCAAGAATGACTCAAAATTGTCTTCCATGTCTTAATCTATAACAACTGATTAATTGCCGGTCTTCGGATAGTGTTGGGAGCAGGGATGGGGGCTTTATTTGCTTGATAAACCTGGTGGCTAGAACCCACACAGACAGAGCTAGAGGGCTGTATTTCTTCTCCACAACCCTTGAATAGCACTGGAAGGAAATGCAGGGCCTGAGGGACTGTGTAGCAGAGAAGGTACTGATTCCTTGTGTTGGGTGTGTGTGGGTGTCTTAGAAGCCAGGCTAGTTTTGGTGTAGGTGTCCTTGGATCTATAATGAGCTCACCAGCTTAGCATTTAGCCTTTCCCAACTCCTGGATGGCCTGATAAACCCAACTGTGTTGGCTTGGCTGTGTCTTATGTATCCTAGGCTATGTGTAAGTCTACTTGTTCCCTCATTCCTTGGAGAATCATGCCTAGATCGGGGGTGGCAGCGCTGCTGAGAGGTTAAGGAGCACACTGTCCTATGGTTGGGTGGAACATTGCAGTGACGTAGTTGGTTGTGGATCGAGTTCTTCATAAGATAAGTGATCTTGTCCATTTCTACTTCCGCAACTATATTTACTGTTAATGACTATAATGGACATGTTGAATAAATTATTGTATGAATGTATGATGTTTCCACTATGTCTGATAGATAATTGCATCTGTGCATGATAAATGTTCATGTGTGCATGTTTATACCTCAATATTTTTTCTTCATCATTCTGTTTTAGCATTTTTATGCATGTCCATGTTCATGGGGCTCTTAGCCCATGTGTTTGAAGCTTGTAGTCGCGTCCTCTTCACCAGTTGGAGGCATGGGGACATGACATGCAATTACAACTTGAAACATAAGGTGAGGCCAATAAATAGTTGTGAATCCAACTACAAATCCTGTCTCCAAGAAACAACAACATCAGGATCATATTCAGAAGAAAAGATCCGATGCGGATCACTTTGGAAGAAATGCATGTGACTTTGCTATCTTTTATAAAAGGTAAGTCAAGGTAGAATCAATCGAAGAAGATTCTATAGCACCAAGGCTTGAGGGTTTATAATCAGTAAGATCAACCTCAGAAGGAGAGAAAAAATCAACAAGGGAGATAGAGTCTACATGAACAAATTCAATATCACAGGAGTTGAGAAATTCATACAAAAAATCAAACTCGTCAAGATCACTGACTTGTTGTTTGAAGGGAGAGTCCAAAAACTCAACAAGACCAACATAAGAAGACTGATCCATGGGAAAATTAGGCTTACTAAGAAAATCATGGTTAGACTTAGTCACAACTGAACCAACATCCAAGAGAATATCAGACTGTATCAAATACTCTAGGAAGACTTCATCTGAAGGAAGGAAATCATCTAAGATAGGACACATGTCTAAACTTTCAAATGGATCGACAGAGTAGAGAGAAAGCTCCATGTTCTGTATAGGATGACTCACCTAGTCAACTATTGGGACCAAGTCCCGAGAAGGTAAGCATGAAAACAGAGGCTGCTTCTCAATATCAATTGAACGTAGAGGACATGAGGCCACATAGCGCACCTGTGGTGGGTTAGTGTCTATAGAAACACTAGGAACCAATAAAGGAAATACTTGGTCTCTAGTTGTGTCAGGAGATGGATCAAGAAAATCCAACTGATCGATAGTGACAATTTCTTCTCCATGATTAAAGTACATCACATGAAAAAATGTTGACACCACAACTTGCATGGCATAGACATAATCACGTTCAAGGAGAATATTGAAGTCCAAGGGGTCTTCTATCACCATGAAGTCAACTAATACGGTCTTCCCACCCAAATTAGTAGGTGTTTGAGCAAGAATTCCCAAGGCTATACAAGTTCTTCTATCAAACTCCAGTAACTAACTAGCAGTCGACACAAGGCTTGGAGATCCCATGCCTCGCCAAGCACGAGCAGACAAAATACTAACTGAGGCTCCTTCATCAACAATACAGTGAGCAATCGTATAAGGTTCAACTTTGACGTTTATCTGGAAAGGTGCATGAGAAGGAAGGCACGGCTCAACTAAGCTATCCCAATCAAAGGAAGCAATCCGAGAGCTTGGTGGGGGTTGATCTGAAGCAAGTTCAGTGCCCCCTTGTTTAGTAAGTTCCAAACTGGCAGTGAAGAAAATGTGACTAGTAGACACTTCACTCTCCAAAGGAAGAGTGGGATTGATCGATACTGAAATCAATTCAACCACTTCGTGAAAGTCACTCTCTGAAGGGAGAGTGGGATTGACCAAAGATGACATTGGTTCAATCACATCAGGATCACTCTCCGAAAGAAGAGTGGGATCAACCAAATCTAATATTTTTTCGACCACTTGATCAACCAAAGGTTGAGTAGGTTGTTGAGAAACTATAGGTTGTTCAGGAGAAGGAAATTCTTGAGTCTCGGACCACATTCTTCGCACCTCTGCGATAGCAGGGCATTGGTGAGTAAGATGATCTCCCTCACATAGCTTACAAGGGAACTTAAGTTTACACTTCAAACAACCATTTTTCTCAACAGTGTCAACATGACTAGTAGTGGATGACTGTTTGCTCTCAACATGACCTACAGAGGTTGATATTTCCCCCCCAGCATGAAAACTAGAGGTCGGGTGACTGGGTCCAACCTAACTAAGAGAGGTTGGTTGTTGAAAAGCTTCAGAATGTTCAAAAATGGGATGACCATGAAACCAAACTCTTTGCACCTCTGCGATGGAAGGGCATTTATAAGTAAGATGGTATCCCTCACAAAGCTTACAAGGAAACTTGGGATTTTGTTTTGAACGGGTAGTCTTTTCAACAGTGTCAACATGACTCGCAGTGGTTGATGGATTGTATTTTGCATGAACCACAGAGGCTGAGAGACTACCCCTAGCATGACTTGCAGAAGCTGAGAGACTAGGTCCAACATGACTTGTAGAGGTTGGATGGGCACCACCAACATGAACAACAAAGGCTAAGTAGTTAGGATCAACATGCTTTGCAGCAGTTGAGTGTGTGCCCCCAGCATGAACAACAGAGGCTGGGTGGATGGATCCAACATGACTTATAGAGGTTAGATGGGGAGGTTCAACTTGAACAACAAAGGTTGAACAGGTGCCTTCAGCATGACCTGCAGAGGCTGAGTGACTGGATCCAATGTGACTTGGAAAGGTTGGAAGGATCCCACCAGCATGATCAACAGAGGCTGGATGGTGAATATCAACTTGACTTGCAGAGGTTGAGTGCTTAGATCCAACATGACCTGCAGAGGTTGGATGGGTGCCCCTAGCATGAATTTCAAAGGCTTGGTGGTGAGGTTCAACTTGATCTGCAGAGGTTGAACAAGTTCCCCCTTGCTTATGTGCCTTCTTCCTATTCCTCCTTCTTTTACTCCTTTTAGACTACCAGTTACTAGTATTAGTACTTTCACCACATGAGGTAGAAGGGGGAGGAGAATCAACTACAGGTGAAGGGGAAGCAGTGTTTTGATGCACTTGATATAAGGAGCTTACTTGAGAAGCACCAGGAGCATTCAGGACAGCTGGAGTGGAAAACAACCACACTGGTAGCCCTAGGGTGAATCTAGGTAGATTGAGGGTGGCCATCAAGGGAACACCAACATTCTCTATGAGAGGAATAGTACAAGGAGTTCCCAGCATGGGGATCTCTTGGTTGGTGTTCGAAGGGGTGTTAGCCATAGTTTCAAACTAGGAGACAAATTATGAGGTTGATAAGCAACCAAAATTACACAGCACACACCTAAAGCCACATTAAGTACAGACAAACCACACAACACTCACTAAAAAATTCCTAAAGCCAAAAAGATAAACATGTATAAGATATACTTTCCAGAAGAAAGTTGATAGACAATTACTTGGCATCCCTGTAGATGTTCTTAGGCACAAGCAAAGGAATCACCCACCACCCTCCCACACCTTCTACTTGGGTTACCTTCCATGTCCGTCCAAGGTCAACCAGAAATAGCCTTATGGTGTACCTGTGTATGAACCCTAGATGTCAAAGAGACTAAAGGCTACCTTAACTATATTGACAGTCTGGGGGGATAGTCGCAAGCCTAATTCGTATGCATTGGCAAGGTAGCTGAGCCTGAAACCCTATCTAAGGAAGAATCCCCAGATGGGTAAAAACCTTGGTCTATGCTTTGACAAGGAATCAGAGGGGTATCTCCTTAGTCCAAGTCTCCACGCGGCCTCGTTCTTAACTCCCGTTTGAGAGGAGCTTCCCAGATACAATCAACGTAGAAAATAATTTACCTAGTGATTGGCCAACTACGTCTGAAATTTAAACACTTGTGGAGAGTTGAAACTTCCTAATCCACAAGTCTAGCCTGAGCTAGTTGGTGTATGACCCTATAAAATAAAACTTACTAATTTTTTTTAATTATATCGTTTATTTTAAGGGTTGTTTTTAGTCAAAGGGTAAATGACATGAAACTTATGTGGTGTTTTGACTCAAAGTTGAAACAAAATGACTAAGCAAAGAGATATGAAATGCAAAAAGCAAAAACTATTCTCTTTATTTTTCAAATAGAAACTTGAAAGCCACAAAAGAACAAAATTCTTTTTATTTTTATTTTCAAAAACAATGATATTCTATGCAATCTAGACTAAAAAAATAATCTATATGCATATAAAGAAGACATGTGTTTTTGTCTTTTTCTTTTATAAATGCAAAAGAAAAAACAGCCTATCAACTAATGCAAGCAAGTACTGTAAGCAAAGCAAATAGACAACTACTCCACACCCCACAAACAAACCCTAGGTTTCCCTAAAGTTAGATATCAACCTCTCTTGAAAAGAAGGCTTACAAAGTTAAACAAGCCAACAACTTTGGAATGAAGATACTGAACAATAAGACTGACATAAACAAAGGTCAATAAGTCCCAAGAATCAATCTAAACCTACAAACAGAGGCTGCTCAGTACCTTGTCCAACAAGGTCAAGCCAAAGAAGGAGGTGTGGGGGAAGGTAGCAAAAACAAGTATATGTTCTTTTTAATTTTATTTTATAAATGCAAAAGAAAAATTACCTACAAATCAAAGTATGCAAATAATAATAACAAAGCAAAAGGAACTCTGCTATACAACCACCAAACAAACTCTAGAATGAACTAAAGTCAGCATAAACTCTACTTGGAAGGAAGGCTTGCATAAAAAACAAGTCAAATAGTTTGGCATGGTGAAGTTAACCAACCAAAGAAGAAGGAAACAAACACCAACAAGCTTCTAAACTCAGACAAAGATCACTGATAGAGACTGACCAGAAACATAAGCTAAGAATCATAGCAAGAAAAGGAGGTGGGGGGAAGAGCAAAGAACGAACCCTAATGCTATAAAATGCTCAAACTCTACCATGCACCTAAAATGCACTACAATTGAGTATACTTGGATCTAATCATCTATATAAAATAAACAAACTGAAGTAAACAGGTCAAAAGAACCAAGAATCAACCAACAAAGGAAGACCGAGAACCCTAGCTTGGGTGCACACAATGACAAAAAATCACTGTAAAATCATAAAGGTGAGTGACAAACCAATCACTATCAAAATATAGACTAGAAAAATGATGCCCAAGACCCTGATCACTTATCCGAACAGAGACACTTCAACCTATAACCCAACAAGCCAAGCTACTTCAGCATGCAAACAGAAGACAATCCAAACAAAAGAAACCCAAGGGCTTTACGAAAAAAGCACAAAGTGTGGTCACCAAAGGTCTTCAGACAAATAGCATAGTATTCATAAATAAAGCCAACTAACAAACATGAATTACACAAAGAGAGGGACAAGAAAACCCAATCCTAAAAAATCCCTATTTCCAGGCTTGTACGCGACTTTGTAGAAGGGAAACTCGCGTACTATATGCAACTATCCAAGAGAGCAAACCGCATATGCAAGCCTCAGTACGCAACTGTGTAGAAGAGCAACCCACGTACAGGTACAAAATTTTTCTCATAAAATAAGAAAAATCTACAAGACTTTCAAGCACTATGATAAGTATGAACCAGGATAAAAGACAAGACACAAACTTCAAAGAAAAGACTAGTCAGGGGTGACAGAAACAACCTACAGCAGTCTGGGCTCCCCAGCGGAGTCGCCAGTTCTGTTGTACAGGAATAAACACCTTATAACCGAAAGTCTGGAGTTACCAACATACTCAGGAAACTTATAGGAAATTGACTCTAGAGTGCAGTAAAGGAAATAGGAGGATAGAAAAGACTCACCCGATACACAACGGTTGATCCTAGCTTGTCCTCTTCTGCTCTGCTTCTCCTCCAAAGCCTTCAGGGATGATTCTCCTTGACCTATCAAAAATCAATCCTCCAAATACAAGATGATACATATATATAAACAGGTTAGATAAATCATATACAGAATGCTGAAACATAAATATTTATCAAACCACAATATATGAGATACATTCAAGACACATATGGAAGAAGGATTCTCTTTATTAACAATAATGAAAGAGTTCAGATTACAACCCAACACATGAGACAAGGAATCCTTTGCAACCAAAGGATTCTGAGTTCCACTGCTCCAAAGACTTCTGTATAAAATCCACCAGCATAACTTTGCTCTCCAAGTGTATGCGATTAACACCCTCCCCAAGGCCTGTATCTATACTTGGTGAAATAAGGCAGTTTCGAAGGTTGAGAAGGTTGAGACAGTTAAGATGATTAAGGTTAAGTGCTTAACTAATCTCAAGTAATCACGTGTTTTTATTTTAAATGCAAAAAGAAAGTGTACACGGGTATCAATACTGGCAACTCGTGTATGACACGTGAGTTTCTCTAAGGGTAACCCGCGTACAAATTTGTACGCGAGATGCAATAACCGACACTCGCGTACAACACTTGAGTTGCATATAAGAAGAGTCGCGTATAGGACTTGACATATTTAAAAGGTAAAAATAACCAGCTGGATGGATGAGAAATGTAGTTCATAATAAGCCCATCTATAGTGTTTTGGGAAACCCTCAATCCATAAATGTCCTTTTGTGTTCCAACATAGCAAATGTCGGCACTCGGATGGAGAGGTGCCATTCAGGTGGATAATAGATAGAGGTGTTGAGAATATCACTGAGTTAGAGATAGGAACAAAACCTATAAAAATACAGCCAAACCGTGATGCAGATTTGAAAATTATAGAAGTCTTTTCATCCCATTCAACAATTGAAGTATTTTCATCCCAGTCATCACAGTGTGTAAGCCAAACCATGACAACTAGGATTTGAAGATTCCAACAGTCTTGTGGACATATGGCACCACTTGTAAAAGGTTGATAGGGAAGACACCATTCAAGTTGGTGTATGGAAAGGAGGTAGTCATTCCAATGGAGTACACTATTTTGAGTTTGTGCATTACAATAGGAACTAGAATGGATGGCGAAGGAGAATTAGAAGAACACGTAGCTTAATTGGTGCAGCTAAAGGAAAATCACTTTGTCATGGGATTTCACCAGCATGTTGAGAAGGATTGAAAAAAATATTGGAATGATCAACATATCTATAACAAACACTTTCACCAAGGAGACCGGGTGTTGATGTATGGCAACAAGTTCACCAAACATCTGGGTAAGTTGCAAATGCATTGGCTAGGTCCATATGTTATCAATTCCATTACTGCAGGAGGCACAGTACAACTGCAACAGTTATATGTTGTGATTTTGCCTAAATTAATAAATGGCAGCAAGATGAATCCCTACAGGATAGGCCTAGTTTCACATGATGCTTGAGGGATTGCTCAAATGAAAAAAAAAAAATATTTTTGTTTTTTCATAATATGGTAATTTGGAGGATAACACGCTAGGAGCAAGGGGCTGCACAAGTAGAAGGATCATAGTCATAGTTAGGGAAGTAGTTAGAAATGTTTGTAGGGACATGATAGAGTCAAATCGATAGTAAATTTCATATTTAAAATAGTTAACTAGAGACGCTCTTGGAAGAGACACACATTAATGACAGATCCGACCATTAGATCAGGAGGATTGGCAATGGATTCGATAAATGAATGAAGGATTTGGTCATCATGATTGGGAAATCATTCACGCAGTTGACCCCATGCTATAAGAATCAGTGGCTTGCAAGTTGAAATCACCATTGTAAAATATTGAACTGTTGAGAGTGTATTGCAGAGATTGAGTCGTACAATTTAGTTGTAGAATTGCGAGTGAGTTGCAGGGTGAGTTAGAGTAATTTACTGAGCACTTGTGACTAATGCAGCGGGTAATGCCACAAGATATTTTTAGTGAAAATAATAAGGATTCACCCATCATTAGTGTCTGGATTGAAGAATAAGTAGCAAGTATGCCAGTGGGTTCATCGTCGGTCACAAGGAAGAAGAAAGGGGCCAATCGACACAAGTATTCATAGTAGAAGAAGATACAAACAAGGAGTTTGACAAGAGAAGACACAAAGGTAGCTAAGGTCTCCATGGGAAGAGCAGGGGTAACATCACTGAAAATCCCTAGCTATGTCCCCCTGTGTAGAGCTGGAGCCAAAGGGAAGAAGACCATGAAAAAAAATAATTACCCCATCAAGATGGCTGCAATTCTGAAAGGAATGAAGTGTACCTTTGATATTGCGCAGTGTCTAGTCAAGATGAAATATGAGGGTCACAACTTTCTCTCCTTCACTGACTATACTGTGTAGCCAATTAAGGATAGGATGGGACTAGAAGAGGATCCCATGGTGTGAACTCCACATGAGTGGGAGTTTGGATTGAAAAAGTTGGGACTGTTAGGATTGATTCACATCTCGCATTTTGGGTAGCTGACAGAAGCAAATGCATGTGCCAAGAAGTTGTTTCCATGATTTCATGGAGGATACCTATGGCTGGATCAATCAGTGCCAGTTACCATTGAATTGATCTCACAAATTAAGGGGATTCCCAAGGAGGGGCCTGACCTATCACAATATTTTAGATGAAAGGACGATGACAAAAGGTTAACAACAAATATGAAATAAAAGTATGATTTGGAGTGCAACAAGTGCATATCCAAGGTAGACAACATCAATGAGTAGGTTGTGCACATTGCAACCAGGATTATTACTAGAAAATTAGTGCGTAAGAATCGGATGAACCACTACACCTCATGGGTAGTTTCCTACACTAAGCAGTGTGCTATAGGAGTCTAGATGAATTGGTCACTTTCATGTTGAACCAGTTGACAGAGGATGCAATGATCATGCAGGAAGGATAACGCGCATTCACATATAGTTGGTTTCTCATCTTGATTGCACTAGTTTCATGGATGGAGCCATACACTAGTACAAAATGAAGAACTAGCTACTAGGTGACTAAAAATTCTAGTCACCACAGGTTTTCCAAGTGATTTACTACTAAATATGAGCAATTTTGATTGACTCA
>LPNX010326295.1:0-92742 GCA_001517045.1 Pseudotsuga menziesii
TGCATGTGCATGCATGAGTTTATGTGCCTTTGAGAGCAATCCCCACATTATAGGAGCCCACTCTGAGTGACACCAGTAGCCTCCATCAAATGGTTGTGGTGGGTAAGTAGTTATACTGAGTCAAACTCCAGTTACAATCAGTTAGATCACTTTTAGTTAGCATAGCGCTATTTTTTCATGCACGTAGGGAGAGTGGCATATTTTTCCCATCTACCTCATCAGTTAACTATTTGTAGACTGATTTAGACATCTGGAGTTAGACAAGTGAGCTCCAACAATGATTTAGACACAATGAGTTAGCTATTAAGTTAGCTTGAGCTGGTAGATTCGAATCCTATCCACATTATTTGAATTCTATTTATTGTATAATCATTGTATTATTGATTAATGAATGAAGATTACTTTTGTGATTATCTAAGCAATTCTTGTCCGATTTCTCTGAAATTTGTGGCATGGATTTCTTGTTCAGTGTACATTCGCTTTGATTATTCCACTTCATAATTCCCTTTGTACAACTTTCATATTTTTCTGTAGATCAACGGTTCACAAATTTAACAGACAATGAGAGAGTTCATACAATAATAGCAAGAACTATAATATATTCTTCCTTTATCATTGATTCTAGAGCTTCGAATGGTAGAGTCATAGATAAATGTTGTATTCTTCCATACTGGGTCTCCTCAGAAGGTTGTATTCTCTCCAAATGATGTTGAAATCACTGAAGTTTCGAATGGTAGAGTCATAGATAAATGTTTTATTGATCATAGTTGTAAAGTGTACAAGTTATCATACTTCATGAGCTTCTAAAATCCCTCTGCTCTCCTCACCCATGATAACGAAGCTAGCAATCTATGTCATGAAAGGTTTGGCAAATAAAATTTTAAAAATATGTCATCTACCTAATTTAAAGTACTCAAATCTAACTAACTTCCAGAGTGCAAAATTTTAATTTTTGCAGTCCCCATATTTATACACCATTTTCAATTATGTGTCGTCAGGGGCATGGTCCATGTGGTATTGGTGGCGGGGATGACCACAAATACCACTAGGGTCCCGACCCACATATTTGATGAGACTTGTTCATGTTTCACTATTTGTATTGTTATGCATGCATATATGCTTGTTTTTTTATGTATACATATACAAGTGTATTTTTTCATATCATATTTTTTCTTCATGGATATATGATGTGTGTATGGTATTTATGTTTATGAAAATTTATCTTTATCAAGTATGTTTATGTTTATGCACCTACATGTTAACTTTATTTCATGTTCATGTTTATGTCTACGATTATACACTTTACACTTTACAATTTTACAATTAGAAATTACAAGTCTAGGAATGGATGTTATAATTAGAAGTTATAAATTACAAATTAACTTTTAGAAGTTATAGGTTTATCTTATATTCATGTTTAATGTTATGTTATTTATCTTATGCTCATTTGTCATTTACATTTTAGGATGTCATCTACAATTTACAAGTCACAATTAGGATTACAAGTTACAATCTAATAATATTTACAAATTTCAAGAAAACAAATCATGATGCTAGTTTCAATTAACAATAACAATTAGAGTTACAATTTATGATTTACAATCTACAATTATAGTTACAATTGCAAATTACAAATTACAATAGAACAAATTACAAATTAAAAGATCTACAAGTCACAATTAGAGTTGATATTACAATATACAATCTACCATTGTAATTACAATTACAAATTACAAAATTTCACAATTACAAATTACAATGGTCCAGTTACTCTTTAAGAAATTACTAATTAGAGATGTACACATTACAATTGTACAATTAATCTTTTAAAAATTATTAATTAGACATGTACAAATTACAACCTACAATTCATTTACAATTAAAATGAGATAGATAACATGGCCATTGATAAGATGTGAAATATTGATACAGAATTGGATAGTTTGAAAATAATACAAATCATAGTCTAAATATCATAGTCTCTAGAATACGATCATGGCCAACTTTTGTCATTTTCCATCTCTTTGGTTCACCACTCTTCACCTTGATTTCCATGAGTTTTTTCTGAGTTTCCACCACCAAATGACTATACTAGCAACATATATACTCATGCATATAATCTTGGTAAATAATATGATTTCCATGTTTTTCACTTTTTGAAAAAAGTGGCCAATGACAACCAAGTCACCAATTTGGTAGATGAAAACACCACCTCGATAGGGTTGCACCAACCTGCTTTTAATTTTTGTACCTTGCATTAAATATTATGTGACGTTCTCTTCATTGCTTGGGGGTGCAATGAAAACAAATATATCACTTGCCACAAAAATTACATTTGTTAATAAAATGTATATACAATCAAGTACAAGTTTGGAAGTTTGACAATTCAATAGAAGATTCTAAATAAAATCATGTGATGTATATAATGAGTAAACTATGGCTAATGTTTAGTTTCTTAACTTCCATAACAACGTCAGAAACCCAATCATGATCTAATTATACCACATCATCTTCACTGTGCATCTCTTTCCATCTTGGAATTGGATGAAGACCCTTCAGGTTAAGACGAACATATTTCCATTGTTTCACATGTCCCACATTTTGGCACTTATCAAACTCGCATCCATCTGCATCGATGAAGACATCGCAAAAACACATATATTTTCTTGTTTCTATGGAAAATATGTCATCCATTTCTTACTCTGAATGATGTGTAATTACCTCCTCCCAAGTACTGTATCACATTTCCAAGGAATGGATCTATTCACATTGTCAATGAAACGTTCCAAAAGAACTTGCATTGAAATAAATGTATCAAATATATAATTTTTCAACTAAGACAATGTTTCAAAGAACATTCAAAATGTGAAATTCAATTACACACCATAGTCTCTTACCTATGCACCTACCTTGCTTCTTTGTGACCTTCATGTCCCAAATGCAATGTGCACCAGTCAACTACTTATGTAGATGATTCAAGTCGGGTTGCTCCATGACTCATATGGTACCTTCAAAGTGCCCATTTCACACAAGCACCTACGCCATTATTCTCTCCCTTTTCGTGCCCTCTTTAAAAAAATCCAAGTATGTATAATTCTTGTCTCTTTATGAAGGCAACTTAACCAATAAAAAGAGCATGTTGATTTGAACTGCCCTGCACACCCATCTGACCAAATCCAATGTTCTATAAATGACACCCCATTGTTTCTAAATGAGTCATAAATCAAACTAAAGCAGCGTTGAACGAATAATGTGTCATGGCTGTGATCATCACTCACATAAAAATGGTACTCTTTAATCACATTGCATGATTGAAGACTGTTATCCATGCCATCAATGCTCGCTTGAACATGTTTGTACAAAACGTATAATAATTTGTACAGGAAGACCTTGAATCAAATGTAACCTCACAAGAATTACAGCAGAAAAAACTGAATTGGTATAAAATCCATATCATTATTATTCACCAATAAGGTTACATTTATAATAGATCTCCAAGGGAGAAATTCGTGAGTCTAAAGAGGCAGTTGAAATCCACACATGTGGCAGGATTATATAGCATAGAAACCATCACTAGACATAATTACCAGTCATAACTCCTGAAGCAGATCAGTTATCTGAGTGTAGCTGATATAAGATGGACCAAGAAGGAACATTTGCTAGTTAACTGATGATAACTATTGATGGAGGGTGCATAAGAGTTTTTATGTTGAGTGTTAGTGGTCATCGGAGCTCACACTAACTCATGTGATGAAATCAAGGCTAGTTAATTGAAGGTAGGATCCTAAATGATAGGAACTAACTCAATTGGGCCTAAAATCATGCACGAGAGCGCATTAACTCCTAAAAACAAGTAAGAGGGCACATCTAAGGATAATGAGTCTAATAATGACAAAATAATATCTGGAGTGATTAGAATACTTAGGACTGTACACTAGGTGGTCAACTAGTAATGGTCTAAGCACTAGGAAATCAAATAAATGATTAAGGGTAATGTATAGATGGGATGAATATTCCAACAATCCCCCCTTAAGCCTAACTTATGTGAGGAAAAAGAAAAATTGGAGCCCAACAACAAATTCTAAGGTAACCCTTTACGTTATTCATCCATGTAAACTGAGGAAAAAGGCAAAACCACATTGGGAAAATCCTTCCTAAAAAATGGACATGAGATACACCAGAAATAAACTGCTCCAAATCCAAGTAGGTGTGAACTTGATTATATGTATAGAGTGTTATGGATAACCTTGAATTGGGAATGAGTCAAAGGTTGTTTAGGTCTAGAATATGTTTTTGGGCCTCCATGGTATTGGTGGCTAATGGTATTTGGTGGCCCATGGTATTGTCCCATTGTGTTGCATGTAAAGAAGCCTTTATAAGGATTGAGGAGGCTCCACTGTAATGTGGCATGGAGGTGAGTGGTATCTAGCTCAGTTGGTTTAGGTCAAGGGAGATAATAGATCTATTATGGTGGTTTTCCTGGTTTTGGGTTTTCATATAAACATTGTGTGTCTATCTTAAATGTGTTGCTATGTGGATTTGTGTTATCTCGGTATTAATTATATGTATGCTCATTTAAAATACTAAGAATTTGTATCATAGCTATGGTTTGGTGTGGTTGTCCTTGTTGGTGTTGCTATGTGTAGTATTATATTTTTTTTTACCTGTTTTTTGAATTAATTGTGGGGTGCATGTTCGACGATACCCTACACCCTAGCAATATTTTTGGGTTCCTGATTAAAATGTAATGTCATTTGGTGCCAGAAGCACACATTATCCCTCTTATGCGTAGAGAAGGTAGGTTGCATGAAGTGTAGAATGAACCACTGGGTAGATACGAGGGTGGCAGGTGTACTTGTAGCTTAGCTTGATGTGGATCAGAGAGGTTGAGTCTTAGATTGTGAGAGAAATGTGAGATGGTTTAATCTCAATTGTGAGACCAAGATTGATGAACCATGTATGTGAAGAGAATTGGGGGTTACAACGACTGGCAACCCATGTAATTTGGCAGATGGATTCTTTTTATATGAATGTTAATGAAAAGGTTGGATACAGGTATGGAAAGAACATGACTGAAAATGAGCAAGTAGATGAGCAAGACAGTGAGATTGGAAAAGTGAGAGGATGAAGAAACATATGGTGATGGTATATTCACCATCAAGACACATGAAAAAAATTAATGGAATAGTTTGCATGTAAAAGGGCATATCGTTGTAATACCTAGTAAGGCATGCATACCCCTCATAACTCACCAATAAAGTCGGGAGATAGATCTAGGTGAAAGGGGGGTGTGTGTGATATTCCTTAGTAAAAATTTGAGGGAGGTTGGTGATTACTCCAAGTCAAATTTAAATGGGATATTGTTAGGGTTAACCTTGACTCATGAATGATTCAAAGGCGGTTTAGGTCTAACACATATTTTTGGGCCCATGGTATTTTGTGGCCAATGGTATTTTCCCATGGTATTGGATGTAAATACGCCTTTATAAGGATTGAGGAGGCTCAATTGTAATATAGTGTAGAGGTGAGAGGTAGCTATCTCAACTTGGATCGGCTTGGTCGGTTTAGGTCAAGGGAGATAATAGATCTATTATGGTGATATTTCCTGGTTTTGGGTTTTCACGTAAACATTGTGTTCCTATATTAAACATGTTGCTATGCCAATTTGTGTTCTCTCAGTATTAATTATATGTATCCTCATTTAAAGTCCTAATATGGAGGGATATACTTCTTGGGAAGAAGAGGTTTTTGTTCCCATGTTTGGATCATGTGTTGGATCTCTACATAGTCTGCATGCAAATGAAGGTGCTCACTAGAATTGAAATTCCTAATATCAGGTCCAAATGAGACTTGAGATGCTAGAACCATGAAATTTGAACCAAGATGTGATCAAAATAAAGTATAATCAACTCCAAGTGCATGGTTGTGTCATCCATATTCAGTAGATCTTGATTGAACTGAGCCAGTAAACATAAATGAATACATAGGAAGAAATGCTACAGTGAGAGTGAGGGCACAACCAACCATTACAAACTTTGATCTAGCCTCCAAAACATCACATCAATAAAATAGTGCTCCATCATCCAGTGAAGTATGCATAGGATCAAGAAAAACTAACTTATTATCTTCAAGATTCGAATTAGAAGAGTGATTTGAGAATAGAGGGATATGGAGATGGCTGATTTCTTCATCAACAAGAGTATTCAAAATGTCTTCTTCGTGTATATCAGCTTCATGGGAATCCACAAAGGAAGAAGGAGTCACTATAAGGAGACTTTCAACAATTTGAAACTGTGTTGAGATTGCTACTGAGCTGAGTTCTTCATAAACACAAGTAGTCTAAATGTCTTCTTCATGTATATAAACTTCATGAGAATCCATAGAGGAAGAATAAGACACTACAAGGAGACTTTCAACAATTCGAAACTGTGTTGATATTGCTTCCAAGCTAAGTTCTTAATCAACATGAGCAGTTTGAATTTATTCTTCTTGTATATCAGCTTCATGAGAAGCCACAACAAAAGAAGGAGTCACTACAAGGAGAGTTTCAACAATTCAAACTATATAATTTATTGATATTTATGCCATAATTTGTTCTTCAAATTCAAGAACAATTTTGAATTCAAGAAGCTCTACATGTAAATCAAATCATGCATGTAAGCTCAAATTCAAAAAGATTGTTGATGTCTTGTTTCTTATTCAATCACAACTTCCTCTACAAGCACCGAAATCAAATTCCATCGAAGCTGACCCATTTGAGGTATCAAAGAGATATTTCAAATCATATATAGAGTTTGACCTATCTTAGTATGTGGAGTGAGAAATATCTAGTCGAAATATAGAGTACGTATGGACATGATATGTTGAAAATGTTCGATATTCAACTAAACATATCTTTCAAAGCAGAAACTTAAATGGAATTCCATGGAAACCCACTTTAGATCACATTAATACCTTTTAAACAAGATATGGTAGGCCTTTTAATGTGATCTTAAGAGGTTATGGAACCTCTTCAAAGTTGGATACGATTTTTAAATTTTGCAGCTAACATTCCTACAAAACAAACACTCTGAAGATCTGAAACAAAGGTTAATTGATTCTAAATGAGCTATGATCAACCTGAAATCTTGGATACCATATAATAATTTGCACAATAAGATATTGAATTAAATGTAACCTCACAAGAATTACAACAAAGAAAACACAATTTGTATAAAATCCATCTCATTAGTATTCACCAATAAGGTTACATTTATAATACATATCGAAGGGAGAAATTTGTGAGCCTAAAGTGGCAGTTGATTTCCACACATGTGGAAGGATTATATAGTATAGAAACCATAATTAGTCATAATTTCCAATCATAAATCCTGAAGCAGATCAGTTAACTGAGTGCAACTGACAATAGATGGACCAAGAAGGCACATTAGATAGTTAATTGACGATAACTAATGATGAAGGGCACATAATAGGTGTCCAGTTGAGTGTTAGTGGTCATCGAAGCTCACACTAACTCAGGTGATTAAATCAAGTCTATTTAACTAAAGGTAGGCTCCTAAATTATAGGAAATGACTCAAGTGGGCCTAAAATCATGCACGAGGATGCATTAACTCCTAAGAACAAGGAAGATGGTGCATTTGAAGATAATGATACTAATAATGACAAAATAATATCCTAGAGTGATCAGAATACTTAGGACTATACACTTGGTGGTCAACTAATAATGGTGTAACCACTAGGAATCAAATAAATGATTAAGGCTAATGTCTAGATGGGTTGAATATTCCAACACCGCTCTGCACACCCATCTAACCAAATCCAATGTTCTGTAATGACACCCAATTCTTTCTGAATGAGTCATAAATCAACCCAAAGCAGTTTTCACCAAATAATGTGTCATGGTTGTGATCATCACTCACATAAAAATTGTACTCTTTAATTACTTTGTGTGATTGAAGATTTCTATCCTTGTCATCAATGATGGCTTGAACATGTATGCAAAACATGTACGGATATTGACACTTGGTCAGAGTGATAATACTCACTCTATATCTCAATTTGGGGAGTAAATGTGTAGTTCTTAGCGAAGTATACCACTGATAAGATTGTGCTCAAATCAAACACATCATCATAATGCTTGAATTCAACAACTTTCTACCTAGACCCACGAGAGTGTTTGATTTATTTATAAATATGATTTTGGAACTTCTCCATGAAATTTGGAATAGGAATTTTGTTATCAATCAAGTAAATCCTTTTAAATGGTGTGGTTGAATAAGGAGATGCATCCATGGTCACTGTTGTAATAAATTATATTACACAAGCATTTAAGCAGTTACTAAGAAACACAATAATCATTAAGATAAAAATATGAGTCAAATGCATTTAACTATCTTCTGTGATCTCGGGATAGTTATTTTATAAAACAAAGATATGGTTGGAGTGGTTACACACCAACTCCAACTGCTATTAGTTAACTAAGTTAGTGATGGCAGTTAGGACTCGAATGGTCCCTACAACATCTCCCCCACCCTGAAATTCGTTTTCTTCCTGAATGAAACAAGTATGTAGAAAACAACCAAGATGTACAATTCTTCAGTATTTTCCTTCAATTGGGTAAAAATCGGTAAATCCTCACCTTTTACTCAACTAGTCAGACTCATCTTCAATAGATCAAAACAAAGGTCGTTTGGCTCTTCTCTCTACACCCTTTCTTTGTCTTCAACTTTCACAATCACCATCAAGGAAGTGCTTCTGCATTTCTGCATCGGGGAGCACGATCTATTTAGTTGTTCTTGTGTCATCATTTGGTCATTAAATTCTATTTGTGTGGTGTAGGATATATTCTCCTTGAATGTATTCTTTGACATTGTCGTCTCTCATGAGGATATATGATGCTTGGAATATGTTGTTCTTACTGCTAATGTGCGTGATCATGGTCGTGGCCAACTCAATTAACTCGATAACATTTCCTAGACTCAACTGATAAGGTATTCTATAGACCAACTTGGTTTACAATATTGGTGGGATCACCTTCCTAAATAGAGACTCACATTTCACACCCTCATGAATTCAAAACTTTAAGTCAGAGTCAATTATGATTAGAGATTACTCAGTTGACCCAATATGGACTTGAATTCATGGCTTATCAACATTCAATCACATTTAACGGACTTGAATTAAATGACTCGACCATAATATGAGGAGTCAACCAAAATAATTATATCGACCATAACAGATGAAGGACTAAAAATAGGGCTTGACCTCCTAGCCATTGACCAATATTTTCAACCAAATAGATTTCGACCATGCATTCATATTTTTGGGATATTACACAATGACAAACTTCAAGGTGAAATAAAATTAACTTTTAGGTGCATCTGTCAGCATTAAATAACTAGCCATATTTACATCATTTAAAATAATATAAAAAATTGGATCTTTAGATTCAACTTTACCAACCAAGTTTTAAGATTACGATTATTTGGCGTCAATTTTCACATCGATGAACAAACTGTCAAAGCACTAGTTGGTCACTTGTATTGGTAAACAACATTCTAGTTGAGGTCATACTGTCTCAAATGTTGGTTGAGTCACATATCTTCGGTGATGGGATGATCGACTATCACCCACAACCTATACAATCATTGATGATGCAATTCGAGAGTGCATAACAATGTTCTTGCAATAATGAACTATGTGCGGCCTCTCTATGCAAAATTTGACCTCTCTATGAAACATTTAACCTCTCTATGAAACATTTAATCTCTCTATGGAGATGATAGTTGATTGTATGACAAAAAAATGTATTACATGTTTCCATCAGTCTGGATGCATCACAGTGGGAGTTGTGCGCTATTGATAGATAGGCCATGAGCCCGCAAATTTTATATAGAATTATGTAGTGAAACTAGCTAATGAATCCATCAATGACGCAACCAAAATATTTTACTGAAATGAATCATAAGATCATGTGAGAAAAGGTGTGTGTAGTAAAACTAGCTAATGAATCCATCAATGACGCAACCAAAATATTTTAATGAAATGTATCATAAGATCATGTGAAAAAAGGTATACCCTTGGCCCGCTCAACGATGAAATAGACCAAATTCTTCCTTCTTCGACTGCTAAAATTGACAGGTTCCTCTAGACATTGATGATATGGTCTCTAATTTATCGTTAATGTGTCATCATAAGTCAATAAAAACGACGATTCCCTTATATATTTGGTCGCCGCAATGTTGTATATCAAAACTTCTAGGAGCAGTTGCTTAATAAAATTTTGTAATCCATCGATCACTATTCCGAATTTGGTTATTCATCGGTGCATTATTGATGAGGGAGAGTCCACCTGTGTTATGTCAACCTTTGTTTGACAGAAAATTGGATCCCCAACTCTCCAACCTTCCACCACTGCCCTTCACACCTATGATGGTCGTGCTGCTCAACCACAAGGAGCTCTCACGGATGTCCCCGTTGAGTTATCCAGAAAAACAATGTTGATTGAGATTGAGGTTGTTAACTCCCAACTTGATTACAACCTCCTACTAGGACACAATTATATGTATGTAATGCGATTCATTTCCTCTACTGTCTTTTGACTCTTGATGTTCCCTTATGATATGAAGATTGTGACAATTGACTAGTTGACGTACTATGATCCTAAGGGACCGAAAACTACCATTGAAACTACCATCGAAAGTGTTTCCATTCCTTCCTTTTCAGCTATTGTCCCGTGCTTATTTTCCAATGCTCCGTTGACAGACACCTTTTTGTCCTTACCACCTCCTCCTTCACCGAATGACATATCAGATTTATGCATTGCCACATCTGGTAATGTTCCGACCACCTCGCAACCTTATCCCTTGGGGAGCTATTGGGTTTCATTCTCCATCCACACGATTCCATTCCTTTTTCCACCATTTGGTATTGTGAGAAATCCAGTCATGGCTACTCTCAACCTTCCTAGTTTTACTTTGGGTATCCTCGTGTGGTACCTTGATCCCCCTACTCTTCCCCTGACCCCATAGGTCATGTTGACTCCCATCCAACTAATTAAGACGATGTCGCACCCATCTCCGTTTACACAAAATACTGCTCCTGTCTCTACTCCTTCCTGTCACGCCTGTCTCCTACATGTGCGTTGTGCAAAGTCCAAGGTCACGCAACACAAAACTGTCCAGAGTTACCTATTATTTACACTCACATGGATACTATGGTTGAGACCGACGACTTCCCTATAGTCAATGTACCAGAACCACATGTGGTTAAGAACAAGCCATTGTGAATCAACCATCCTTGTGCAGTATGTGGCCTCTATGGTCACTATTCTCACCATTTCTCATACTTTCCCGAGTATCTATCGCTCCTTAGTGAACTTCAAAAACACTCTCGTGAATCTGATGTTACCGTCCTTGAGGATATCCACCCTCCGTCTTCTTCCTCGGATACCAGTAACACCATTCACATGATCTCTACTTCCAATAGTCCTGTCCCATCCTCGACCGTGGAAGATCCACCTGATCTATCCTGACACCACTTTCATGATGACAGAGAGATCATTGAACCCACCATCATTTTTACCCCATTTCACTTAGTCCATGGTGTGGAGTCGGTACTTCCCATTGAATGCCAGACTCTGTCACCACACCTTGTCGTCGAACTTCTACCTGGTACTTCACCATTAGAATAACTCCTTGTTATGCTTGAGAAAACCAATCAGTAACATCATCCATGATTGAAGCAACTAAGACTCAATCGAAGTACCATTATGAATCCCATGTCCACCCACACACCTTTAGCAAGGGGGGCCTTGTCATCATTTACGACCAAGTCCATGATAAGACTAGAAAAGGGAAGTTTGAATCCATGTGGTATATCCCTTATGTCATCCATTGAGGTATCGACAAGGGGGCATATATCCTCTCCAACAATGACGGTTTCCTATTGAAGAATCCTTGCAATGGGCTCTACCTCAAGAGGTTCTATTCCTAAAGTCACTTACCATGTATACCCTTGTAGCATAGTTTTTATTTCTTGTTTTACATCGTTTTTACCACGATTCGGTGACCCCCTCCAGTAGTCGCTCCACGTTTAGCCGTAGTGAGTCCATTGTAGTACGCCATCGCATCCTCTACATGTGAGGGGGTGGAGATAACCCCTCCACCCCGCTCCTGCACCGTTGGTACCCTACTGAAGGGCACAATCCCATGTCTACACATGCACACAACATGTTGTCAGTATCTATCACATGTATGATCTAGCTTCCACTATGCTAGCATACCGTCAAGTCCCCAAACCTATCCTAGAGGTTGAGGCCTCTCTGGATCTCCCTGGTAGTCCATGCTCATGTATGGATAGTCTTGTATAAGTATGGGAAGCTTCCACCATTATGCAAAAATATCTCGGGTAAAGAAACAACCTACTAGACTGCCTCCCTCCCTATTTTCTTCGAGACATTTCCTGAAGTCACCTCGATTTGCATACCACCACGTGAATCATCCCTTGTACGTATTGGCATGCTCACAAGCTTTCCACTCCATCCATAATGCATAGTTGGACTTATTTTATCGCCATACATCATCTCACAAGGAGGCCCCATCAATTTTCCTCTATTATTTATATCATCGATGCTCCTAACACTCACCACCTTTGGTACATCGAACACTTCCTCCTTTTCTGACTGACCATTACATAGTTTCTGTTAAGCTCTTTTCTGACTCCTAAAATAATGAAAAGATTATCGAGCATGCTTGCTTCCTTTCAAGCTCGTTAAAGTATTTGAAAGGGCATTTATGTGGCCTCGTTTATCTCCTTTTTTGGAGTCCAAACACTCTTAAAAGAAAAGGACCACCCTAGCACCTTCTAGATAGGAACGTTTTCCTTTGTGTCTTTTATGATTTCTCAGACATTGGGACTGTAATTTACGAAAAATCTCATTATGGGTTGTCTTTGAGCTCTTTTCTAGCCCTCGCATCAAGAAAATATTGCCGAGAAAACTTGGTTTCGTTCATGCTCGTAAAAGTATTTGAATGACCATCCAGTTAGTATAGGTTTAACCTTTTCCAGCCTGGTTGGACTAGCTATGGTAAAGAAGTCTCCTTTCCCCAAAAGTTGGGAGAGCTCTCCTTTGTACACTTTTATCCCTTTTTGGGATTAGGAGACTACATACGAAAAATATACCACACGGGAGTCTTCTTCCTATTTTCAGATTCTCTAAAAATTGAAAACACCATCGAGCCTTTACCTTCTCGGGCTTGGTAAAAATCCACGAGATCGTATCATATTGAGATTACTTCTGTCCCTTCTTTGTGCTCCTTAAACTATAAAGAAGGCCCAAATGATGTCTTTAGGCACCACCACATGATCCCGCATTATGGAAACTTTCCCCCACTGGGTCACCTTTGTTTAGTGTACTTTGCAATGAGTCTCCCCTATATCCCCTGGATATCATTAGTCCAGTTACTTTGCCCCCAGTACCTCGCGTTGCAATTATCTTCCCAGTTTCCTAGCTATGGTCCTTTCCCCATGAGTAAGTATCATTTGCTTCCAGTTCATCCCTACCATCACACTCTTAAAAAAGGAAGTTTGAGTTGCCCATACTCCCCTACCCCTATCCCCCATTCAGTGTGTCAGTCCCATGATTGTTCCACACCTTTGATTATCCCCCTCGCACTTCTAATAAAGGAAACATTATTGCCTTGTTAGATGTAGGTCTCCCTCTGTTGACGCCAACACATCTATTCCAGAGGATAGACTTAAAGCTCCCTATATTTTGCTTTCATCCACATCATTGATGAGTTCCTTGGACCACTTGAAAGGAGTCATTATTTCTTTTTAGGTTGGTTGGGTCTGACGTGCTCGACTCCAGTTACATCATCGCACTATTGAGATTCGTACAAGGTATTCATCCGTTCATTATTTGGTTGAAGACCCCGGTTGTCACTTGACTCTAGCACATTGATGAGTCTATCTATGGGACCCATACAGTATCATGTCCTTTGTGATTTCTGGGTTGCATTGGAGACAATGTTCAAAAGCCCCTCACTGTAATCCTTTTGTGTATCTCTAGTTACTTGCTGTTTCATTTTGTACCTCTGAGATTCTGACTCTTAGTCATTGAGTCTATCCAGTTATGCACACTTACAGATTGAGCAGAGAACCAATTGTGATGATATTGCATTCCATGAGAATGGATTTGTTCCTATGTGTCAGTTCTTCAAATCATCATTGTAGTCAACCTCCCATTGAGACCACTGTTATGTATCACCATTTGTATATGTATTGATCGGCTCCCATGTTTTGAGCCGTGATCCCCATTATTTATTCTTTTGACATTGTTACAAGCATGGGTATGCTCGCCTAGTCCATATACATGTCATACATTATATGTATCTCATCCATTTTTGAGAAGTAATCCAAACCAAAAGCAACCATAGTTCGAACAAAGAAGCTCCACACCTTCATGGTCCTCTCTAGTCTCTCCAATATTGTCACCATTTTCCCATGATCCTATGATGTCTATCAGCCATATGATGATCTCTTTTCCTCACACATCAAGGGGGAAACCCGTTGACACAAAAAAGTGTTCACCTAGATCTCCATGTTCTAAACCATATCCATACATCATATTTCAACCATTATTCCTTACATTTTGACCTTCACAATTGTATTTCCAATAAAAATGGTCTAAAACATCATTATTCCTTCCCATAAATGAAGGGATGGTGAGCATTTATTATGATTTATCCCCACTTTCTCCCAAAAAGGGTAAAAAACCCTAAAAATGAGAATGGGTCAAAATACCATAGATAAATACCATGGGTAAAAAACCCTAAGACAATACTATAAATACATTATGAAGGACTCCCCCAAAACACTTTTTGTCACCTTCTATCACTTTTGATAACCTTTTTCCATTATCCCACATACATACTTTTCCTATCATATTTCACCACACCATTTTCCCACGGTGTACGTTGAGTTTACTCTGTACCCATTTGGATCCATTCCTCCCATCTGACAACAAGTTGTGGAAGAGGCTGGAGCCCCAAACCGTGGAGCTACGAAAACACTTCCAAGGACGGCTACTGTGGTCCATTTTCAAAAAAAGGTATCTTGATTTTATTTTACGCATTAATTAGTTTATATATGTGAAAAACCCAAAACATATTTGTTGTTATTGTCTTGTTTCTTTTGTTATCATTGAACTCTACATTATGCTCTGGACGAGCTAATTAGGTTGGTGCTTTTGCACGTAGTAGGGGAGAAATCCCCACTACAATATGGTGCATGATTCTTGCAGGTAGAATTATTTCATGACAACAGCCCACGACGAGCAGTATTATAATTGACAAACATTTTGTCATGCAAGAATTCTTAAAAATCCTATAACGAGCTTAAACAAAAAGAGAAACATACACCAAAAGTTGCAGACAAGAGACCTTTGAAAAATTCTTGTGTCTTAACTTCCACAGAAATACAAGTTCTATTTAAATTCAATATGCTCTTTGTCTTCTAGCAACACTACATAAATCATATATGCAATCATTATCCATGAGAATCTTCACTGATACACAATATCCTTCTTCATTCCATGGGCATATTATAGATTGATGGGAGTACATGACAAATTTCTTTAGCAGTGTTATACTTTCTTAGGGTCACCATGCATAAGAAATATTTACTTTGTCTACAGTTTTCTTGACGTCCTCATCCTCACGTCCAGGTTCAAACTGTTGCTCCATCTACTGTTGCTGTCACCCAGACTAGATGGGAACGACAACGACACCATTGTTGTAAGCAACGAGATTACACAAGGATTCAATAAAATATTAAGTATACACAATAACCATTAAGATAGAAAATACGAGTCGAATGCATTCAATTGTACCCATTGATCTTGGAATATTTATTTGAATAACAAATATATGGTTGGATCAATTACACACCAACTCCAGCTGCTATTTGTTAATTAAGTTAATGATGGCCGCTAGGGATTGAATGGTCCCTCCAACAATAACACACTCATATCTCTTCTACGTAATTCTGATATCTAACAATCTAGAGTGTGTTGGATCAAATGTGAAATTCCTATGGAACAATGCCAAATTACCACATTCAGGGCATCTTCTTCCACCTACACATCTTTTATTGAAAAACACATCATTACGATTCCTTTTGCACAGTATAGTAAAAACAAAATCTTGCACCATGGGAGGAGGTTTTTATCCCTACTGGTTCCTTTTGCAAAAGTCTATAAATGTGTCATAATATAGTTGAAATTGAACATGGTATCAACAAGAAAACATGCCAAGAATTATGTTCGGCCTAATATACCATGGTTTTAGCTTGTCAAACATGTTGATTGAGCTATCAACACTAGGATTGGCCTCTTCAAATTCCTCAAACAATGCAACTCCTGTCATCCACATAACATGATTACAATGCTAAACATAAATCCCTCTGGATAAACGTTGCTACAACACATGCTTTCAATATCATATAGCACAAGAATGGTTTTCCCAAAACTCTACCACCTTCTCTCTAATGAATTCAAAAAGCTTGTCTCGATAGGGTTTCCTGTAAATAATATCCCAACAAGAAAATTCATTATTTTCATCTACATGAACCCTGAATTTAGTATATTTGTGTAATGTTTTTCTTGAAACATGGAGCAATTTTGACATTGTTTCCACTATTCAATTTCTTGAGTTTGTTGTACCATAACAACAGTTGTAATTTCCCTATGAGTAGTTCAGATACCATGTTTACTTGATTTTCCAAATGAAGATAACACTTTTGTGGCATTTTCTGCTAGGGTTTCATGTGCCCTCTTTTGTGACATTTTCTGCCAGGTTGTCATGTTCACTTTTACCTTTAGCATATTTAAAACCTAATATGTTTGTGGCATATTCTAGTATTTTATGTTTTATCAATCCATGTAGGATTTGAGCTTGTGTGATAACTGAGCGTTGTTCAAAATGCAACTTGATAATGTTGCTAACATACTCTCTAATTGTTCAAACAAGACTCAAGTTCCCGAACTCTTCTCCTGCAACGGAATCCATAAGTTCTTCTAAACAAGATCCATCACTTATAAACCCATTGCAACTGCCAATTAGTCTTGAAGATGCGTGTCAGGAAACATGGTCTAGTGACAACTAATCAAGATCTATCCTTACATGTCCAATTGAATTTTTCAAGGTTCAACTTTGACCAAATAAAGGAATTTCGTTCAATTTAAGAAAAAAAATAGAATTGATATAAGAAGCATTCAGAGACTATGGTCTCACCTATGACTATTTCAAATGCATACATACATCACAAGAAAATGTAAGATAGTTTATGGTATTTAAATATAGTTGAAGGGGTTCTTATGGTATTTAAATATAGTTGAAGGGGTTCTTATGAATCCATGGATTACATCAACAATTTTCATGTTACATAATCAATTAGGTAGCACTGATGTATTCAACTATGCTCAAGGCCAATTTGACTATGCAACAATATTTTCCTAAATTTGAGTTCCATGTGCACGTATATTGCTCACATAGTCTTGTTGCTCCACTTACCTTGAGCAATTCTATCCAATCCCAAAATGATGTCGCTTGTAATTTTAGTTCATATAGTAATAATAATTCAATTTTCTCTTATATTGTTTCCTTCCCTTAGTCAATATTTCCCCAAAAGTAATTTAATATAGACTTCCTAGAACTCTCAACGCTACAATGGATCCATTCTAGTTCCACTTGGGGTCATGTTTCAAATTTTATTCTCTTTTGATAGCCATTCCATTTGAAGTCAAATACACTTTTCACTTGCATTCAATCTCTTCATAGTTCCAATTTATATCCTTTGATTTTTCCTCGACATCTCTTTCCTTGTTGGAATTGTATATTTTTCCCATATGTATATACTTATATTTCAAAAATTTATCATGTAAGGTATCCACAAAATAAAATGTAAATGGATCCCTATTACCTAGCGTCCTTCCACTCAAATAGTGGATGGATCTTCCAATGGCTCTTGTGTTAAAGGTTGTGAACTCATCGAAGACGTCAACCCACAAAGGTAATAAATGATCAGTTATAACGATGGGCACTAGGAGCGATACCAACAACCAACAAACTCAAATCCAAGTAATGTTATCATTCCATGAGAGTAACATATAGGGTAGATATCCTATGTTTTGGACACTAACAACCTTCGTCAAGTGGGGGGAAAGAAGTTATCCCTCAAATGGTATTGTTTCGCCTCTTTTAAATAGGTGGTGGATAGCCCCTTTGAGAAAACAAAAACATGTTACCTCAGGTTTTACCTCCTCTGGCACAACACCCCTTTCCCTAGGAATTATTTTCCATTTGATGATGAAGGGTTTTTAAAGGTTCCCTATAAACAACAACTATGTTTCATATGATAACAGATTGATGGGAATTATTTGGATTCCCAGCCAAACAATCCTAGCTTATACGAATTATTTTGCGCCCTCTTGTGGAGAAATTATGGTGGTTGGATTAAGTTGTTGTGGTTGTTTTTTAATGGTTTTCTTGGTTGAGTGGAGTGAGAATGAGAGATCAATACTAAAAAATAATCCATCCAATTTAAATTAAAAACCAAACTTTAAACATCTATTCTTTATTAAATTAAATAGAGATTAAGATTAAAGTTTTATGAAAATGAAATTACCAATTTTATTAAACATGGGTTTCTTGTATCTTAAAAGGTCCTAGTTTACTACCCATGGTACATTTTAAAAGGAGGTGTGTGCCATTATTTATTTAACAAGAACCATGAGGTGGCAATGTCCCCGACGTTGTCAATAGGTGTTTCTATGAGATGGAAGCTATAGAAACAAGAATGTATGCGCGTTGCTAATAGGTGTTATTATCAGACGAAAGCTATAGAAAAAAGAACATAGATGGAAAAACATGTTTGGATTTGTTTACACCTGTATAAGGAAAATGTGATGAGCAGTATAAGTGCTAACCAAAATGCCCCCATCCCGTTGAAATATGGGAAATAAATTATTAATGAAATCACAAGTTGCAGTGTTCAAATCGCAATTTAGGTGATTTGGGTAGTTTTAAAATAAGGTATTTAGTCTAGGAGAAGGGACCGAATTTTATAAAAAAATAGCCAAAAAGCGGGGTGTTTTAGTTGTCTTTTATCCTAGGAGAAAATGTGGTCCATTTTCCATGTGATTTAGGTTATGGCCAATGCTTTATTCATCATGCAAATTGGCTTAATGGATGAGTAAGTCTTATTACTTTTGGACATGCACATGTCATATGCTTGTTTTCACAAATTCCATGACTGTAGATGAGTTTAAGACAACCAAGTTATTCAAACTCCAATCTAAGATTCAAAGTAACTGCCAAGTTGGATTAATAAGAAATGATTGGTTTGATACCTGTCAATCCAGATCAGGTAGTCTACTTCAAAACATTGTTATTGTATTCATTTTTTCAAGTTTGTATATTTTACTTTTTCCTAATTATATAATAGTAATTTTAAGTATATCCAAATATGTAATTTTCTAATGACAATGGAATGCATTGAATGTAGTGTAGTTGTTTCTTATGTAGAGAAAAATAATATATTAATTTGATTACAATTTGTATTAATAATTTTTACTATAAAATAGATTTTTTTTCAAATGTAAATGTAAAATTCGTACATGCATTAGGATCCTAAGATTACACAAGTAAACCCTTGCAATATACATCCATTTGCTTGGGTTGTTACTAAACTTCATACCTTTGATATAAGAACCAAATCTTACCATATAAACTATATTAAAACAATGATTTAAACTTATTTGAAATCAAAGATTCAACCGAATCCACACAAGTTTAACATGATCAAGTTATTCAAACTCCAATCGAAGCTTCAAAGTAGATATCATGTAGGATTAATAAGAAACACTTGACTTGATACTTGTCAACCCGAATTAGGTAGTCTACTACAAAACATACATTGTTACTATATAATTTTTTTCAAGTTTGTATACTTTACTTTTGCCTAATTATACTATAGTAATTTTAAGTATATCCTAATATGTAATTTTCAAATGACAATGGATTGCATTAAATATAGTATAGTTGTTTCCTATATAGACAAAAACAATATATATATACTAACATTTGAATTAATTTTTTATTATAAAGTTGTATAAAGTTGTTTTTTTCACATGTAGATGTAAAAATGTTACTTGCATTAAGATCTTAAGCAGATTACACAAGCAAACCCTTGCAATATACATCCCGATCTTACTCAACTTCATACTTTGATATAATAACCAAATCTCACCATATAAACTATATTGAAATAATTATTTAAACTTCCTTGAAATCAAACTTTCAACCCAACCGACATAAATCCTTTAATACTTCGTCCACATGATTGTTTAGGCTATGGCCAATACTTTATTCATCATGCACTTAGAGTAGAAAATGCCTTAGCTCCATCTGGCTCTTTTTAATAAGCCTAGTTTGAGCCTAAGCCTCTATTTTGTTAGGGAGTACAATCTTGTTGCTATGTGCCACTTGCTATGGGGAGGGGCTATTTGCATGTAGCTTTTGACAAGTGATGTCATTAAAGATTAATGCTTTAATTGTTATTATTTTGGTAAAATAGCATAGATATGGATGCATATATTTCAATCCATCTTGACTAAGTCTATGAAGTAGTGTTCATGTTGATAGTTTCCAATATCATAAATAATTACTTGAGATAGTTTCCAATATCATATATTCCTTATGTTAGTATCAAAATTGTTAAGTTGTTGAGAGATAGAGGTAAAACATATCATAGTATGGGAAACAATATTTGCATTTAACATTATTTATAAACAAATATTTATTGCTACTCAACAATGTAATTAGCATCATATCATAAATATTATAGTATGCCAAACCTTAATAAAATATGTGTTAAGGGTGAGAATTTAGTCTATTGAAATCATTTTTCTTTATAAATTATTATTAATCACCAAACCTTAATAAATATGTGTTAAGGGTGAGAATTTAGCCTATTGAAATAGGTTTTCTTTATAAATTATTATTAATCATTGAAAACCAAAGAAGATTTGTTGATTCTCCAACATATAAGACTCAGAGATAATTTTTTATTACATTGACTTTCTTAATTTCAGAAATTTTTTTTTTATCCCTTTGATATAACACTATCTATAACATTATTTGGTATTCTTTCAAATATAAATTATGTATACAAAATGAATTACTTGTAAGTAATCAAAGTAGGGAATCCAAATGAATCGGAGAAGATAAATACCTTATGGAATTATACTCCATTGACTAATATGAAACATAAATACAATGTGTTTTTTCTTTGTAGTATACAAAAATAAATATTAAAAAAAAGAACAAAGTGTAGCTAAACTCAATTGCTTACCAATAATTTATTCTTAAAGACAATTTTCCATAAATGAAATGCAATTCTTTATGGTATTTTTCCACTCTAACTTCTTTCTCATAAAAACACATTATTTTCTATAGTACTTTACATATGGTTTCTAGGAATGAAATATGTGTTCACATTATACACCTCATTTCATAAACTTCTTAAATGTCTAAATGTTGTAATGGGACCACATAAGAGGCATACATACTTACTAAAAAGTTTGTTTCGAAGACTTGAAGTCACAAAATAATGTTAATAGAAGAAACAATATCAAACACAAATAATTGAAGCTTAGAATAGTGATTTATAAAAAAAATTTAACAGAAACTTTAAAAGGTTTTATATAAAATAGGCTGTGCACAGCCATACATTACAGAAACTAAGCAGAGACTGAGAGTTCTAGTAGTTCAAAAAAGGATGAAACAGAACTGGTCCAAAAGGATGACCAAAGTACTCCACACAGAGATTTTACAAAATTTCTAAGGCCTGGGGTATTGTATACCCTTATAAACTGCTGACAAACAAAAAAACAAAAAAACAAAAAAACATGAAACTATTAAAACCATTAAAGATTGCCTGGGTGCTTCATGTGCTGAACAACTGATTCCTCCTCCATGGGGTGAGCTGCTGCTGCAGGAGTTTCAAGAGCCTTACTGCCCTGATTCGTGCTTACCAAACACTGGAGGTCTTCTTGAATTCTGTCCACCTTGCCCATGATTTCCTTGAGGTTGCTTTCAGTATCATCGATCCTGGAGTCATGATTACTTATCTGATATGAGGTGTAGCTGACCACTTCCCCCATATTTTTAACCTCTTTGGCAATTTCCTTGTTGTCCATAATGCCAATGGCCATCATTTCATACAAACGTCTGAGATTTTTCTTTAAGTCTACTATCCCAACATTCTCGTTTTCCTGGTCCATTCTTCCTTGGCCGGGAGAAATTGCTGTGAAGAGCCCAAACTGCAACAACAAACTCTTGAGCTTTCTCGTCAACAGAGAGACCACCAAGAATTGAATTAAGAGTGTTGAGTTCTTGCAGGAGGGAGTCACGGTCTTTCTTACTTCGACAGGAGAGTGTGCCAACCACACCTTCTTTCCACCCTAAACAATTGCAACCCAAAATCGAATTATTGCCTTCTATAAAGGACTGGCCGTCAATGGAGAGGCTGAGCCCATATCCTGAATTCGAGAACCACAAAGAGACACCAGCTTGTGTAGAGCATAAACAAGTGAGGAAAGTGGCGAGAGCTAGCCTTTGTTTTGCAAAAACCTTGGTGAGAGGAAAAGATTCCCACGGGATTTCCTGCAGAATGCCCTCGTCAACCCCTGTAATTACATCGAGTAGAATCCTCTCCGGCGAAATCACATAGCGAACAGAGCCATTGCCAAGAGGAGAATGAGGGTGAAGGAGGCTTCGGGGGGAAGACATAATGGAGAGGACGAAAAGACCCGAAGCGTGCAATTTGCAGGAGCAATTAAACTGAGGGAGATGAGCATTAAAACCTTCAAGTATCGAGGAGAGGCCGGTGCAAAGAGGGAGCCACGTGGTGGTAGAGTGGGGAGGATTAGGATGACGTGTTATGGCAGGAGATCCTTCACGAAAATCCATAGGATTGTGGCCATTAGAGAATGGAGGGCACGCGGAAGTAAGGTGAGGAGGGATGGAACGAAAAGGTTTAGAGCCTTCGTATAAATCCTTTGAGCCATCGCATAAAACATTAAAACCTTCACATAAATCCTTGGAGGTGAGATCTATGTGATGGAGGTCTAAACTTTCATCCCACGAATTCATTAAGGAATGGGTTTGGGGTGTGGGATTTGGCCATTTAGACAAAATTGACCTTGAGGTAAGGAGGCCCCCGTATTAGCCAAAGCGTCAACAGCAACATTGTTTATGCGAAGAATGTGATAAAATTCATAATGCTTAGATAAGAGAGGAGTGATTTTGTCATGCAGATGACGACACTTTATAGAGCCCGTGGTATATCCATTAATCATTTTATATATGACGTGTTGAGAATCTCCAAAAATCGCAATCTTGGAGAGGTCTTTGTTGGTTAGAATTTTCATTCCCTGAAGGAGAGCCAACCACTCAGCCTCATTATTGGTCCTATAGCCAAGGACCCAAGCCAAGGTTTGTTCAACATGTCCTCTAGGATCCAGAAGGATCCCCCCCGCACCTGCCACCCCTGGGTTTCCCTTTGAGGCACCATTAAAGAAGAAAGCATAGGAATTTATTTCCCTCAACTAGACCTTGAAGTTGCTGTTGTTTTTTCTTATTTCCCATGGAAGAGAGCTGGAGGGATGCTTTGTTCTTTTGTTTAGAGATTTGTACTGAAGGGGGCTCCTTTCTTTTAAAAAGATCTTGCACCATGTTGCATATGGCTTTGAGATGTGCTCAACATTAGGAAAACTGATATCATTTGAGGCGAACTTTTCAGCTATCATTCCCACCGTTTTAGAAACTATACGAGTTGGAATGACTTTTTAATCTTTGAAGATAGATTTGTTCTTGGCTATCCATAGTTTCCAGCAGAGATTCTTGGGGATAGAGTTCCAAAGGTGACTGAGGATGGGTTTTTTAATGAGAGAGCCAGGGAATTGTTTAGACCAATCCTCAAGAAGCTGAACCACAAAGCCTAGGGGACTGAAGTGAAAGCCCGTAGGGAGAACACACTGCCAAATTTTTAGGGAAACTCTGCATTGAAGAAAATGTGATTTGAGGTTTCCTCTTCCATATTGCAAAGAGCACACCGGGAGGGTCCTGCTATCCCTCTCTTCCTGAGGTTCTCAGCCGTGAGAAGTTTATTGTGCATCGGGATCCAAATGAAAGAGTTTACTTTTGGGATGTTGTCTCGTGTATCCCTCTTTGACTATGTACTGACCAGTTTTACCCCAAGCAATGCGATATCTTGCTGATTATTGAGATGGAGACAAGCTATGTAGGGATGAGAGAAAGAGGGTTGTGGCTTCTTCAAAATGGGCTGGGGGTGAAGTTCTTTCCAGCCTATCTAGCACCCCGACGAATCCCACAATGAGAGATCATGGAGAGTATGAATGCCCTAGCTGCGGGCCCATTCAACGAGAATAGTCAAACCTGGAAGCGAGGAGCAGGGGGGCTGCAATCCCATACATTGATTTTTTTACCATTACCTGGGATCCAATAGTAATTAGACTGAATTATGTTGAGAGAGGCTTTGCACAACAGCCAGAATGAGGTTCCCTTACCTGTCCACGTGCTGTCTAAGATTTTTGATCTAGGTCTTTTGATGTATTTTTTTCTTATTATTTCTTTCCACCATTATTTCTTGCATGTAGGCAACCTCTAGATCAGTTTTGCTCCCAGAGCTTTGTTCATTTGCTTCGGGTCCCTGATGCCCAATGCACCTTTATTTTTTGTCCTTTTGACTGTGTCCCATTTAACTAAGTGGAATTTCTTTGTCTGAACCTTTCCTTCTTGCCAAAGAAATTTTCTGATTTCCTTACATATATTGTTGATGACATTCTTGGGGGCTAGGATCATCGAGCTGGAGTAGATTGGATAGGAGGAAAGCATGGAATGGATGAGAGTCATTTTCCCTACAATATTTAACCACTTTGAGCCCAGAGAGTGCATTTTATTTTTGATATTTTGGATGATCGAAGTCCACATAGCAGAGGCAAAGGTATTTTTGGCTATGGGAATACCCAAATAAGTGAAATGAGTCCAATTGTGAGTGGCATTGATATGCAGAATATGTGATATAATGCGGAGAGTTGCTATATTACAATTCCATCCATAGAGATGACATTTGTTCAGGTTGGATGAGCTTCCTGAGGAACGGAGGAAAAGGTCTAGGGGTCTTAGGAAGTTTCTGGCTATTGAGGGGAGGCTATTCCTAGCAGAATTGTGTCATCTGCAAAAAGAGCATGATTCATAGGGAGGATTCCGTTATGGAAGGAGAGGCTTGAAAGAGAGCCTTCAGCTTGAAGTCTAGAGAGTCTTCTACTAAGGGAGTCTGCAACAAGGATATAAAGAAAGGGGGAAAGGGGGCACCCTTGTCTTATCGCTTGGGAGGCTTTAAAAAATTCAGAGGGTCTGCCATTGATTAAGGGAGCTAACCAAGGGGAATCTATGCAAGATTGAACTTGATTGATGAAGATGGGGGGGAAACCAAATTCCTTTAGCACCAATAGAATGAAGGAATGCCTCAACTGATCAAAGGCGTTTGCCAAGTCCAACTTAATGGCCATACCTGGTTTGCCCTTTTTTGTGCTGGAATGTATCGCCTCCTGAACCATAAGGATGTTATCATTGATTTGCTGCCCCGAGATAAAGCCTCCTTGATTTGGAGAGATCAGAGAATGAATAATAGGCTTTAGTCTCAGAGATGAGACTTTTGGGAAAATTTTGTAAGAGGCATTGCAGAGGGAAATGGGTCTAAAGCTTTTGATGGAGGAATGGTTTGCCTCTTTTGGGATCGGGGCCAGAAAGGTGGAATTTGTGGTTCCACCCATTTTGCCTTTTGCCATCCAGGAGATGAGACGCATGAGATCCTTTTTTATTAGAGACCAAAAGGTTCCATAGAAATGGATAGGGAAACCGTCAGGGCCTGGGGCTTTATCCGGATGGAGGGACCATATGGCCCTCTTGACCTCTTCCTCCGAGATGGGTGATTCAAGCTGAAGGCTTTCCTCATGGCTAATTATGGCTGGAATGTCTCGAACCATTTATTTCATACATTCTTGTGAGACATACTCTTCTTCATTATACAAGTTTTCAAAAAAGCTTCTTACCTTCGTGCTGATTGTCGCTTGCCCGGTGATGACTGTGCCATCCTCGCTTTTGAGCTTCTACATTGTGTTCCACCTTTGCCTATCTCTACATTGGTTTTGAAAGAATTTTGTGTTTTGATCTCCACCTTTAAGCCAGAGAACACGTGATCGCAGCCTCCATCCCTCTTCCTCTTGCCTCAAGATTTTTTGTATACTTTTCTCAAGTTCTATTTCTTTGACAAGATGCTCCTTGGTAATCTCGCTTTCCTCCATTTCCGCTTGAAGGGCTTCCATACTCTTTATAATTTCTGCTTTCTTTTGAGAAGGCTCTTGATAATGGTGCTTTGCCCAGGATTTGAGAGTTGTTTTAACCCTTTTGATCTTCTGTTCCCATGAGAATGTTGGATTTCCTGGGATGAAACATCGCCAGATGTTTGTGATGATATCTTTAACTCCCTCAGATTCTAGCCAAAGATGATTGAAGCGAAAAGGGGGAGGCCCCAAATTTTCCAAAGGCGGGAAAAAGAGGCAAATTGGCTTGTGATCTGAAATGGTCGAGCACAGTAGTTTGGTCTCAGGATATGTTCCGAGGAGATGGGTGCTAACCAAAAAATGGTTCAGTCTAGTAGCTATGTGACCAGGTCCAATTCATTTATTGCTCCAAGTGAAAGTACCATTCTTTGGTTTGATGTTCGAGATCCTCCAGAGCAAAATCAGGTCCTCCGGCCTTTCTCCAAAGGGATCCTTGACCTTAGTTTCACCTCTGCGTTTGTTTGCGGAGATGGTAACATTGAAGTCCCCCGCTATGAAGCAAGGGAGAAGTGATTTACCTTCACATTGTTCTTCAAGGGAATTCCAAAAACTAGGCTTTCTGAGCATGGATAGTCGGGCCATAAATGTTCCCTATCGAGAACATTTCTTTCTTTTCTTTGTTTTCTAATTTGATAAACAACCAGTTCTTGTTCTTAATGGCAGAATGCATAGCAAATTTTTCAGTGTCCCACCAACAGAGCAAGCCTCCAGAGGCACCATATGCGTTGGTGGCTAGTCCTTCACCTTTTGGCCAGAATCTTTTTAGTGTTGCTAGACTATCTTCAACCATTTTTTTTGTCTCCTGGATAAGAAGAATTGAAGCCGATTCCATTGACTTAAATCTTTTGATAACTTCTATTTTCTGGGAACCTCCTAATCCTCTACAATTCCAGGAGACTGGCTTCATTATTTTTTAAGTCGTCTAAGCGCCTTTTCCTTCTCCTTTTTTTCCTCTTCTGCGCTGAGAAGGTATTTTCTTGCTTGTGAGGTTTTGACTAGAAAATCTAAGTTAGATTGTTTCCCCGCTTCCTTTTCCCTTGCTGCTTCCTGTTCCCGTATTGTCTTGTTGGATTTTCTTCCTTTCCTGAAGAGGGATTCTTGTTCCTCAACAGAGATTTCTGTGGATTCCTCAGAGCATGCTTTTGCCCTAGATCGTGTGATCGATCCTTCAGAGTTGGCTACGGCTTCCTTCCTTGCCATAGGCTACGCCATATCTTCTTCCAAATCATTCTTCTCCTTTTGAGGTGGTACTTCTGTTGGTATTTCATCTTCTTGATGTAGGGCTTCTTCAACATTTTCCTCTGGGGTTTCGATCTCTCGTTCCTCTGTTTGAAGAGCCTCAAACTTATTTCTGGAGGCGCTCTTTGCCCGGATGTGAGGCTGCTTTGTGGTTGTGTTATTTGCGGTTTTCTTCCCGCTTACTACGTTCCATCCCTCTTCTTGTAGGCCTTTTGTGATATATTTCTTCGGCTTTTTTGGACAAGATTTAGCAAAATGCCCATATTCATGACAGTATTTGCATTTAAAAGGGATTTGCTCATAATCCACAGTTTGTAAATTATTCCATCCGTCAATGGAGAGATTAATGGATTTCGACAAGCCTTTTTCAAGATCAACCTCAACGCAGATTCGGGTGCATGAGAACATTGGAGCTTTTGGCTCAGACTTGTCCACATATTTCCCCAAGGTATTTCCAATTGCTCGAAAATCTTCGTCATTCCAACAATGAAGAGGGAGATGGGGTAGCTTCACCCAAACTGGAACAGCCTTAGGGATGTCCTTTTCTGGGTTGAAAGAGAGATCCCATTTGTTTAGGTACATCCCTCTTGGACCCATGAAGTAAGGGCCATTTCTAAAAGTAAGATCTCGGTCCTCTTTCTTTTCAAAGATGAATGCGAAATAACCTTTCCCGTAGAAGATTTGCTGAACCTCACCTTGGATTAGGGTTCTCTAGTTTTTATTGAGCCAGAATTCAACTGAGCGAGGGGACGACCAAAGCCCAGTGAACATGCCAATGAGGCCTTTCTTAGAGAGGGTGACTGCTTTTCGTTTGAGGCGGCAGAAGAGAACTTGACTTCTGGAATATCAGCGTACTTGGCGAAACGAGAAGAAGGAGGAGCTAAGGACAAAGGAGGAGGAAGGGAAGCAATGATGGTGTGAAACCGATCTTCAATTGAGACGAGGTACGAAGGATCCATGGGCGCAAGGCCTGTAAGCCTGCAGACCACAAACCCTAGCACGCGCAAAGCCCTGTTCAGATGGATTCCTTTGTTAATAAGGTAAGGGAGGCCATTATTTTGGAATTATGTGGATTGTTCTAATGGCATTCCATTCTTGTGATTTATAACTTTTATACTTACTTGAAAACTCTGATGCCTAATATTTGGGATGCAGATAAACACCGGTTTAACTTCTTTGAAGTTGAAAAATATTAGAAGTAAGATATAAGTCAAGACTATAAATTATTCAATCCAAATATTAAAGTTACATGGGAGTCAACAATTTTTTTAGGTAATGAGTAATTCCCTCGGAGGTTTGGTTCATTACAACAATAAGTATTCTTTTACGGAATTTGATCATTATCTCCAATTCTTATATGCCATTAATTGTTTCATTAAGATCCTGCTGCTAGAATTTAGGAGCATGTGTTAGCCTCGTGTCTAAGATCACGTGGATACCAAGTTTTAGCCAATCAACCATGACAACCTAGATAGTAATATTCAATCCTAATATTCCCAAAAGAACATATTCAATCTTAATATTCCCAAAAGAACAGGGAAAAACTAAACAAGAAGAAATTTCTATGAACTCGAACAAACAAAAATTGAAATGCCAGGTAGTTCTCAGCTGACCTGGCACACCAAGAAGAAAAATCTATGAACTAGAACAAACAAAAATTGAAATGCCAAGTAGTTTTCAGCTGACCTAGCACACCTTACAGAATTCTACCCATAATTAATGAACAAAAAATTCCCAAGAGCTACAATAGGCAGACCAAGAGTTGGCATGTAAAACTGAATAGACCAAAAAATTCCCAAGAGCTATAATAAGCAGACCAAGAGTTGGCATGTAAAATTGAATAGACCATAAGTAGTTTTAACACATCAATGTTTTCTACACCTTACTGAATTCTAACCATAATTAATGAACAAAAAATTCCCCAGAGCTACAACAGGCAGACCCAGAGTTGGCAGGTAAAACTGAATAGACCATAAGTAGTTTTGACACATCAATGTTTTCTAAAGAACATAACTTCCAAACGGAATGTCTACCACGGGCGGGGTAAATGGTTCAAAGGGATTCGATTCCCCCGGTACTAACAAGGCAGTCTGGTTCCTGGTGCAGGGTTTTTTTATGCCACACACTAAAGGCAGGCGGTCCTTGGTCCAGAAGGACCCAAACCTCTATTACCTTAAGGCCAGCCAATGCAATGAAACTAAGGACAACCCAATGGATGAGGTTATCATCTAGCATGTGCCTAACTGAGTTTCACTACCTGCGCTAATTCTTTACTGGCAGATGCGCTCAGTAGCTTAGTTGTCACGTTAAGGTAACTGGCCATTGGTGATCTTCTAGCGTACCTTCTTGTTCTGTAGTAGAGACAGATAAAATGACAGGTTTATTTCATCTAGAGAGAGGAATTCAGAGAATTACCTTCGGACTGGGATGTATCTGGCACGACATATTAGCAGAATTTATCTGGCACGCTTTGGATGTATCTGGCACGGCATATTAGCAGAATTTATTCCTACACCCAACGAAATAGATATTAAATAAACCAGATCTACCATAGTTAGTACGCTTCAGTGGTACCTTCCAGCACTCCGCCACTCCAATATGTTTTAAAATTCAAGAAGACAAATTCGTTGAACAGCTATGATAAAACTTACAAAGAGAAGACCAAAAAATATAAAAATTGAAAAAAAGTTAGCTTTGTAACAATGTAGTATAATTTTCTACCCGATGGATTTGGACTCCGTGGTGAAGGTGAATTTTCTATCAGATGGATTTGGATTCAGTGGTGAAAGTGACAGCCTGGTCGTCTAGTCTAATCGGTACAAATGATCAGGTGGAAAGCTAAAGCATAATGCCTAAATATTGTTTTACCACAGTAAATATTTTTCCTTCATAAACATTCCAAGATGAGATTCGATTTCATGACCATTGTTTCCCTGTACCAGACGAATGATTGGTTTCCGTAATTTCTATAAACCATCTTAAACCATCCGACGCTCCATATTCGTTCCTCGATTTTCGTTCCACTACCAGGGCCGTCAGATGCCATTATTAATCATGTAGACGTTTCTCAGAGACTTGCAGCCCTCCAAAGACGGAAAAAAAATGATGAGTTGGAAATTGGGCACTTCGGCGATTTTCAAGGGTATGTATGTAGTACTTATACCACCCAAAACCACCATCCCCAACCTTATCGACATTCAGAGAAAAGGTAATAGTACTGCGTATATTTAGCTTGCCGGATGGTTTTGTATTGAGCACAGCTATATCCTGGCCGTAATTGTTCACTCAGGTATGAAGAAGGCTGGGAAGAAAGTAATATTCATTTTTTTTTAGTGAAAAAACACTTGTTTCTATATATATATATATATTCAAGATCTGAAATCTCTACGGTCCAAAAATCAAGTTATTACAATTTAGTTCCACAGGTTTACAAAATTTACCTATTTAGCACGAACACCGGATTCAAGATAATGTTGTTTTATAGCAACTCGTGTTTCCTGCCTTTCAGGTCTACTTAGCAACTTCTGTTCTGTTACCTCCGTCTCTTAGCAACTTGTGTCCTCTCTTTTTCTTATGGATCTAATAGCAAAAGTTGAATAGGTCGATTCACTCATTCATCAAGCCGATTGAGACAGAAAGCCGTCAATGCGATTCTCTACTGCGGGCATAGCCCCACTTAATTAGAGGAACTTAATTACAGCTCAGCCAAAAATCAACGTAAGTTATCACAATTTAGTCTCACAGGTTTACAAAATTTACCTATTTAGCACGAACACCAGCGAAGATTGTCTTCAATTTCTTCTTTATACCAAAACCAGGGGCGTTTTCTGTTTCGAAAGGGCCGTTTCGAATCAGGGCACTCCATTGGAAACAGCCGCCGTGGTAATCCAGCTGTCTTTCCCATTAACATGATGAACTGCATGTCCATTAGCAGTTCCGTTCCTGTTATCATATGCATCACTATAATAATGTTCGTTTCCATTGATGGAAAATCCATTTGTTGCTGCTTCCCCCAATTTATATGTTGTAAAGCTGGGAAAAGTCAAAAGAAAAAAAGGAAATGCTAGAGATGTTGGAAGCACAGAGTAGGAGCAAAGGGCGAGTATAGCGTTAATGTTTGACTACGGCGTGAGAATACATCCGCCTTTACACAGAGATTTGCCCGAACAACTCCATTCTGCGGCCTTCCATGCCAGGGTAAAAAGGTTAAGACATGCCAATGTCCGCAATGGTTAATGCCGTGGCCTGCCATGCTAAGGGTAAAAGGTGAAGACATGCTAATGGTTAATGTCCATATAATCTGATTGATATACAATTTTATTTTTAATTATGCGGAAGGTGTGTATCTGTTGGAATTTTGGGGTGGACTACCATTTATGTTTTTTTCATCTACAGGACGAGAGTGAGACAAGTGTAATGTCCAGATTGATTCTATTGGCGTCGTCCAAGATTAAATGAGAATGAAACAAGTGTATTGTCTAGATTGATTCTATGGGTGTAGTTCAAAATTAAAAATTAATAATTTCAAAAAAAGAAAAAATAGCTTAATTAACATGTGATAAATGTGATAAGTACAATTAGTGATAGTTGTAAAAATTAAAATTAATTATCAACTATTTGATTATTAGATACAACTACGAGCTTAACTCCATATACAATTATTAGCTTAACTCCAACGATTCTAGAACTATTAGCTTAACTTCAACTCTAATCACAGTTATATTGGACAACTATTCGCTTAACTATTAGATACACTATCAGTGTAACTCCAATGATTCTACAACTATTAGCTTAACTTCAACTCTAATCACTTAAGGCTTAGTCCAATTGCATTTGGCATCTAGGACTCTAGATGATGTGACTCATGTAACAATCCAACTCCTAATAAAATAGTTGGATTACTCTAACTCATAATTAACAATTTCAAAACAATTAAAAATAGCTTAGTTAACATCTCATAAGTACAATTCGTGATAGTTGAAAAAAGCAAACTTCAGCTTCAACTATTCTATTATTAGATACAACTATTCAATTATTAGCATAAATACATTGATGATACAACTATTATCTTAACTTCTACTCCATTCATAACTTTTACTTGAATTGCAATTGTCAATATATTAACTTTTAAATTAACTATTATGTACAACTATTAACTTAACTCCAATGATTCTACAATTATTAGTTTAACTTTAACTCTAATCACTCTAATATTGCGTAAATATTAGATTAACTCCAATTCTAATAGCCGTTTTATTAGATAACTATTAGATTGTTCCAATAGTGATACAACTATGCAAATTATGTGGCACTGAACTCCATATGGCACTCGGGAGTTGAGTCAATGTGCATAAGGCATAGTCTAAGATTTATATTAACTTTTAAATTAACCATTAGATACAACTATGAGCTTAACAACCATAAATTAAGTTGTTGTTATATTAGCTTAACTATTAGATACAAGTAATTGACACATTCTTTAGTTAAAAAAACATTATCAATATGTCAAATATATACCTCTCGGCCTATTTCAAACATATTAATCTTAGTAATATGGTTGGTGCTAGTTTATTGACATTCATATCATGGATGCATAAACACATTTAATCACTTAACCGATCAATGCCAAATGTCTAAATTCTAGTCCGATACACACAATCAACTGGTATCCATATTTCTCAAGCTAGTATTATCTCCAATCCATCAATTAAAGTAGCTCCGGTATCCATATTTCTCAAGTTGGTATTATCTCCAATCCATCAATTAAAATTGCTCTCAAAACGAAGTACTTATACAAAAGTCATACGATAAAGAAGAAACAAAAAAAATTATTAAAAAGAAAACCAAAAGTGACCAATCAACCGTTTAGATTTAAAGGAGTGTCTTGTTTTCTAGGGCCACTTACAAAACCATCTTACACAAACACTCCATCACAACCCAGGATGAAGCAGTCATGGAGCTGGAAGCGTGTCCTTACTGAAGTATATGGGTAGATTTGATGTAACAAATTAAGTTCCAAAACCCAACTTTGCAACTTGAAAGCTCAAGAAAGTGCCATATTTATAAGAATCTGGGAAACTTTTTTACAATATAACAGTACATGTAAGTAGAGAGAACTTGGATTCAAATAAACTTGTGTCCATAGATTATAGAGGATCTATATTTATATTATTCAATTCCACAAATAGTAAATGGAACCACTTAATTTTGTAATAGACATACTAACTAACAACCAAAAGAATATTTATATACATCACAAGGAAATAATATTGTTTGTGATAGTTTGACTGCATAGATATTACTGAAAGATAGCGCTGTGCATATGTAAATTCTCCAAAGGAAAATAGAAACTGACTCCCAAATAGCAGCTCTAAACAAATCGCAACAAACAACCATGGATCTGCATTAAAATAAAAACAATATATAAATTAAATATGAATTTCATAGAATAGAACTACTCATAATACAAACTGTAAAAACATAGCAAACAAACAATGCCACTTGAGACGAAACCTCATGGAAGTTCAAGATTCTAGCATAAATGTTCCTCAAGCTAAGGAAAATCCAAAACTAAAACATTGAATGGATTCAAAAAAACAGTCATTGAAGCTTAGCCTCATTGTTTGTATTCATGCAGCGAACACTATGTAGATGTGGTGCAAGTCCATGGAGCTTGCCACGTTACACTTAACCATGCTCTCCCTGCATGCAAGTCATCGATTGCAGGGTTTCATCCACTGTAGTGATTTTGAGGGTGTCAATACAAATTGCAAGTATGTCAGAGACCATGATAAAATAAAAAGGTAATTTCACAATAAGACCGTGGATGCAAAAAACTTAGGAAAATCAATTGTTTTGTGTGTAAAACCATAGTATAACTTTATCACAATTGAAGTGACACGAATACCAAAACCCAGTCCAATACATAATTCCCTTACAAACATGGAATAATAACACACTGGATGCAAAAAAACCTAGAAAACTATCTGTAAAACTATGCCATAAAAAATTGCATTTCATGTGGCACGAATGCCAAAACTCAATTGATTATGTAATTCCCTACTCTGCATCGAGAAATCATCCTCTTGCGGCCAAGAAGATGCCCAAGAAACCAGACTCATATATTTATAGCATTATTGACATCACGTCTCCGGGGGGTCCACGTCACCTCCACCATACCAATAGTAGCCTAAAAAAATAAAATTAAACGAAATTTATAGTGAATATTGCAAAACCTTAATATAAACTCTCATTATTTTTTAAATTACTCCAGATTAATATACCTGAGCGATTCATATATATCCCCTTGTCGGGGACATATCAATTCTACAATATCTAGTGCGCATTAAGTATCACACATTTAAAATTAAAGTGAAGAAAGGCAAGTCCAAGTCTCATGAGGAGTATTCAAACTCAAAGAAGAATTCCCAAAAGAAGAAAGGTAAAGATGAAATGAGTAAGTGCACATATTGTGGTAAGGGATATCATCCTGATATCTCTTGCATGAAGAAACAAATTGATATGTTGACTCAAATCCTTGAAAAGCACAACATCTCTCTTTCTAAAGACACAAAGAAGAATGGGATTCCATCAAATTTTGAAGACAATGTTACAATTAATTAATCCTCCTTTGTCCAATATAGTCTATTTGATCATTTTTCCTAACTTAGGGAGACACTATTACTGTACTAGAGTGTGGGGGACACACAAAGAGGTTATATGCCACTTACTGCATGTGCATGCATGACTTCATGTGCCTCTGATACAAATCCCTACATTATAGGATCCCACTGTGAATGCCACCAACAACCTCAATTAGTTGGTTGTGGTAGGTAAGCAGTTATGCTGAGTCAACCTCTAGTTATAATTAGTTAGATCAATTTCAGTTAGCCTAGTGCCAGTTTTGCATGCATGTAGGGAGAGTGGTGCATTTTTCCCAACTACCTCATCAGTTAACTGACTATATATTGATTTAGACATGTGGAGTTAGACTAGTGAGCTCCAACAACGATTTAGACACACTGAATTAGCTATTCATTTAGCTTGAGATGGGAGATTCAAATCCTATCCACATGATTCAAATTCTATTTATTGTATTATTGATTAATAAATGAAGATTAATGTTGTGATTATCTAAGCAATTCTTATTTGATTTATCTGAAATTTGTGGCATGAATTTCTTGTTTAGTGTACATTCTCTTTGATTATTCCATTGCATACTTCCCTTTCTACAACTTTCATATTTTCCTGTAGATCAATGGTTCATAAATTTAACATGGCATCAGAGCCTTTTTCATTCTAGCAACAAGTCTTTTTCGATCTCCATTGAGCACCAGGAGCATTGAGTTTCCACATAAATCCTGGAATCACATCATTTCTCCCTCTGGATTATGTCAAGAGAAGTCTATCTAGGTGTGACATAATATGAGAAAGTGCACATGTAGAGGTGGAAAGGCTTGAACTGACATATGATTGCGAATTGAATTGGTTTTGCAATGTTCTTTGTAGGTACATATGTAGCTTCTTAAAGAATTGACTGATCAACATACATAAAGATGGAGAATTCTTCAGCTCTCATACCCAGAATCCTTACACCCTTCAACTACAATGATTGGAGGGTAGATATACAGGTAGCCTTGGACAAAAAATGCATGTTTAGGATGACAATGGGTAGAGAAGTTGAGCTCCAGTAGTATGTTGAGAAGAAAAAGTTTTGAATTGGCTTGATGAAGCCTTTGGATTCATGTGCATCCACATCTCCAGGGATGTTTTGTTCCACCTTGAAGGACTTAAGACTTCGAAGGAAGATTGGGAAAAGATCGAATCTTTTTTTGGAAAACAAGATGGGATTTGAGGGAACATACTGGAGAATGAGCTCATTATTAAATTGAGCACATAGATCTATGGACAAACACACAACTCACAGGATAGATCACACAATTTACTCAGTTATTGAAGAATGAAACAGTGCAAAAATTCCTTGAAACTGTGAATGCTTTTCATTAATCAAAGAGTAATTAGATAATAATTACAATGAAGTAAAATGGATAAATAGCCACACACAATTCGAATCCACATGAGGAAATTCGAATTGATTAAACTCTACTTGACTGTAGGTAACTAATACCTTACCTAAATCATTATCAGAGGATTCGGTACTTAACTGATCTTGTCTAAATCAATATCGGAGTTCATCGGAGTTCTAAAACACAACTCAAGTGTCTAATTCATTGTTGAATAAGGCTAACTGACTGTGGTAGGTGAGAAATGCACCCCTCCTACATGCAACCATGCATACCTAGTGGTAACTAAATGTAGAGGACTAGAACTGAATGTAACTGAATCCTAACTGAGCTTGACTAGTCACCAACTCAACTCAACTGACCTTGGTTGGTATGGGCACTCCCAATGGCTCCTAAATTGTAGGGATTGGTCTAGGAGGTTCCTAAACTGATGCATGCAAGTGCAATCAGTGGTAGTAGGCCTCAATTAGTGTTCCCCACACTTTAGTAATTGAAACATGTGCCCTAATTAGGCCAAGTGGACCCAATGGTGCTAGTGACTAAAACTAGACTGGATGGACTCCTGATTTAGACATATGACCAAATTGGACAAGGGAGGATTAATAATCCTAACACTCCCCCTGAATGCTAACTTGGAAAATCTATGGGCCGTGGTAACTAAGAACATAGGTCACCCATTACATCAAGTAAAGTAAAGTAACTGCTCAATACAAGGAGCTGGGGAAAAAACCACATGGGAAAAAATCCCCCCCTCTATCTAAGCAGGTAGAATCAGGTCTCAAGTTTTAAAAGCTTGAAAATATGTTGCTGCAATCTTCATCTTTGTGAAGTAGCGAAGCAACATGCATGGTGTGTTGTGCACAGGTATTCTAGGGCATGACATGTAGACTTCTCCTTCTTCTCCAAAAATGATGATGGAAGGAAGGAGGAATGTAACCTTTGTCTCTTGCTGGATGAAGAGGTGTATGATCATATCCATTCTTCTGAATGTAGTGAGACTGAGCCCTTTCCATGTAGCATCGTACAGGGAGTCTATTGCATCTCTCTGAAGGAGGTAAGATTGCATGGCATAACGCAAGGGTCTTTCCTTTCTGAGTGTCAGGTGGGTTTCCAGTCATCTTCCTAGCTTCCAGTTTGGAAGTAGGCACTGAATCTAGATCTGAATCACCCTGAATTTCAATCTCATAAATTGATAAACATGGATCTGCAATACTAGTAGAAGCTGCAAAAGAAGTAGATGCAATGATTTTACCTTCCCTTGCAAGTGGCTGCTGAGAGTGCACTGGTTCTAAAGGAGGAATGAAATGTGAGAACTTATATGCTTTTGAGGCATGATTTACAACACCCTTTCGTATGATGTTCCCAGTATAGAGATCTGTGATCTCCACTAAGTCAGGACCAAAAATCACTCACTTTGGAGAGCCAGTATGGGTCATCTGGTAGATAGATAACAGGTTTGAAGCCAGGGAGGGAACAAATAGCACATCTTTGAATATTCCATGTTCAAGATTGACATCGCCCTTCCCTTTTGTTTGGAATTTACTATTATTTCCCATCTGAATACTAGGACCATCAAAGAACTGAAAAGAAGAGAATGATTCTCTGGATGCAGCCATATGATTGGAAGCTTCAGAATCAATGAGGAAGATAGGTGTTGATGAGAAGATAGCCTTCAGTGCATGGACTTTCCTTTGGTATTCTTCATCTTCTTCTTCAGAGCCATCCTTCCTTGCGCTAGCAGGTGCAACAATGTTATGTTTCTTCAAAAGAAGAACCATTTCATCAAGTTGTCTTCTCATACATGAGCTTTCTGAGTGAAATCCCCTTCCATAGTAATAGCAGAGGACCTTTCCTTTGCCATTCTTCTTGCTTCTCTTAAAACCTGAAGGCTCCTTTTATTGCTCTTTCTTCACAGGGGACTCATCTCTCTGCTTCCCTTTGTCATTTCCTACCTTATCTCCTCTTGCAACCAGAGCATGATCTTTGGGAGATCAAATGATCCCCATTTGGATCAATTTATCATTCTCAGAAGTGAGAGATTGGATGAAGGCATCAAGAGTGGGCATCTTCCAATTTGGAGTGGTGAGCCTTACTGTTTGGAAGGTTGACACAAAGACTAAGTAGTCTGCATTGAGATTTGTGAGAATGGAAAGGATGAGCTGATCTTCATCCTTCTCCACTTTGCATTGCTTCAACTAATATATCAGGTTCTTGAAATTTGTGAATAATTCATTCAGTGATTCGAAGTTGGATGGATTAAGAGTCATCAGATCATTTTCTAGCTGATGGACCCTCATCTCATCTTGCTTATCAAATAAGGAGGCAAGCTTGTCCCAAATATCCTTGGGATTCTTCAATCCTTGGATGTGGAATCGAAGATCTCGAGAGACTAAGGAGAATAAGTATCCATGAGCTTCATCAAGCCTGTTCCAGTACTTTTCTTTGTCATTATTTAAAACTGGCATTGCCTCTATTTCTTTTGTGAGTCTGAAGAGCTTCTTGATGTGGAGCAATACCTCCATGTATTCCTTCCACTAGTGATAGTTGAAGGGAGTGAGAGGCTCTACTGAATGAGGCATTTAGGATGCAGTAAGGACCACTGAGCTGCTATAGCGAATGTAGTGAGAAGAAAGGGCTTCTTGTAGCGAATGCTGTGAGAAGAGCTAATAACCTGTCACACAATCAAACATACAAAGTAAGGTCGACAGTCTGCACTTTTGGAATTTTCATCACACCCAGCATAGTTGATCAAGCAAGCTTGATCAACAATTCCTTTACTTCGGATATTAAGTGGTAAATTCTCCGCTTCTGGTGTAGTACTGGAAGGAGCAATTTTGCTAAAAAAAAATGATCCAGCTGGAGATCTGAGGAGGAGAGGTGCCTTGTCCATTGAGGCTCTGACACCATATTAAATTGAGCACATAGATCTGTGGACAAACACACAACCCACAGGATAGATCACACAATTTACTCAGTTATTGAAGAATGAAGGAGTGCAAAAATGGCTTGCAGTTGTGAATGCTTTTCATTAATCAAAGAGTAATTAAATAATAATTACAATGAAGTACAATGGCTAAATAGCCACAAGCAATTCGAATCCACAAGAGGAAATTCAAATTGATTAAACTCTAATTGACTATAGGTAACTAAGACCTTGTCTAAATAATTATCAGAGGACTCAATAGTTAACTGACCTTGTCTAATTCAATATCGAAGTTCATCGGAGTTCTAAAACACAACTCAAGTGTCTAATTCAGTGTTGACTAAGGCTAACTGACTATGGTAGGTGAGAAATATGCCCCTCCTGCATGCATCCATGCAGACCTAGCACTAATTGAATGTAGAGGACTAGAACTGAATGTAATTGACTCCTAACTGAGCTTGAATAGTCACCAACTCAACTCAACTAACCTTGGTTGGTATGGGCACTCCCATTGGCTCCTAAATTGTAGGGATTGGTCTAGGAGGCTCCTAAACTGATTCATGCAAGTGCAATCCGTGGTAGTAGGCCTCAATTAGTGTTCCCCACACTTTAGTAACTAAAACATGTGCCCCAATTAGGCCAAGTGGACCCAATGGTGCTAGTGACTAAAAATAGACTGGGTGGATTCCCGATTTAGACATGACTCCTGATTTAGACATATGACCGAATTGGACAAGGGCGGATTAATAATCCTAACACTTATTGCACTAACCCCCAACAGTTTCGAGATTATTCAACAATTCTTTACAAAGTACAAAGCACTAGTACTACAATGCAAACAATGTGGGATAGGCGGGAAAGATGAGTAGCTTGTGCTATAAGTGTTGAGAAATATTAGCTCAGAGTACCTAGTCTTTGTCTCTGCATTCCATTTCGAAAGAGATTCCATCCCTAATTGGAAGATGCCTTCTCTAGATTGTTTTGTTGAGTCCTTAATATAAGAGAAAGATAAATTGGTTCAAATGAGAGTGCTCTAGACCTCCAAGAATAAAGAACTCTTAGTAGGAGACTCAAACAATGCACAAGAAAGAGGTAAGCACAAAGGGAGGGTGACCAAAAACACTGATTCGATGCCAAAAAAGAATCAGAAATATTTTGATGGAGCCTCAGGTTCTAAGAAAAATAAGAAATTTGAGAAGACTAAGTGTCCCTCCTATATGAGAGGCTTTCATCCAGAAAGTCAGTGCACGAAGAAGACCATCGACCAGCTTTCAACACTCCTTGAACATAAAAATATTTCTCGTCCACAAGGAGCAAAGAAGTCTGATGCTGGCTAACCGATGTAAGATCATGAGAGGTGCCATGGCTTGAAGGAAGGCCTCACTCAGTCGAAGGCTTACTTGATAGATTCTAGAGCATCCAACCACATGGTTTCCTCCAAGGAATCCTTCACCACTCTGGATCTCTCAGGTGGACCTAACATTCATATCGGAGATGGCTCTCAAATCCCATCTATTGGGAGAGGTTCTATTAAAATCCAACATGGAGAGTTTAAGAATGTAATATGTGTGCCCTGTCTTGCAGCAAATATGTTGTTTGTTTATCAGATGACTCATACAGGCTCTCCCAAGAGAGTTACATTCGACTCTGAGACAGTGGAAATCACTGGATCATATATTGGAAATCTCATAGCGAAAGGGTTTTCTAATCATACCTCCAAGGCATATGAGTTCCCCCATTTCCTACTTACTTCACATCCGACAACTTTATTGACTCATGCCAATAACACAAGCAAGTTGTGGCATGAGATATTTGGGCATCTCAATTTCAAATATCTCTAGAAACTTCACAATGACAAAATGTCTGAGGGCTTTCCACTCATCAAAACATTAGATGGAGTATGTCCTTGTTGCTTGGTAGGTAAGCATCCATAGAGGAGATATGAAGTTGGGAAGGAAACTAGACCTTTCTTTGCACTTGATATGATACACAGTGATGTCTCAAGACCAATTCCTACAACACCAATCAATGCATCCAGGTATTTACTTACTTTTATTAATGATTGTTCAAGGTTTTTCTGGGTATATTTTATGAAGCATAAATCAGAGGTATTCAAAACTTTGAAATTTTTTAAAGCCTTGGTTGATAATAGCTTCAGAAAGAAGATCAATTCCATTAGATCCGATAATGGAGGTGAGTATGTTAAAAGATATTTTCAACATCTATGTGAATAAGAAGGTATTCGAATGGAACACTTAGCTCCATACACACCACAACATAATGGTGTGGATGAGAGGAAAAATAGATCATTGAAGGAGATGGAAACTTGTCTTCTCCAAGAAAAGAATCTTCCTCCTTCTGTTTGGGATGAAGCTGTAAACTGTGCTTCATACATTCAAAATAGAGTGCCTCACAAATCAGTGATTGGGACCATTCCTTTCGAAGAACTATTGGGGCATAAGCCTGATGTATCGCACTTGAGAGTTTTTAGTTCCAAAGCTTGGAACATAATTCCTATGGACAAGAGAAAGGACTTCCAAGCACAAAGTAGCGAATGCATACTGCTAGGATATGCTGAGGATCCAAAAGCATATAAATTGATGGAACTTGAAACTAGGAAGTGCTTCATAGAGCGCATTGTTCAGTTTAAAGAAGATTAGTTGCTTGATCCACCACAATTCAAAGCAGAAGGAGGTATAAACACTCTTCCATTTCCATTTGATGATGATATATTGTCTCATGTTTTATATTTAGACGATTAGGAACATGATCAATGTGATATTGATATTGAGGCTGTACCTCATGAGAATCTATATCCAAATCCAGTTGCCATTCCAAATAAGTGGACTAAGACTAAATGGGCCCAAAATCTTATTGAAGCAGATGGGGAATGGTGCTCGAAATCCAAATGACAGAAGAAGAACACGAAACTAGTATCATAATGAACATGTTGCACTCTTTCATATAGCTTCGCTATCTACAGAGTGGTGCAACAAACTTTGAGAAAGATGCTACTTGATGATAGTGAATGATCCACAATTTGGCCCACTAATTAACAAAATGGAACATTCCATTCCTCCTTCAGAAAGAGGAAACAAAAACAACATTCATCATATAGGAAGAAGATTGAGAGGTTCACATGCATAGTCCTAGGATGTTGATGCACATAAGAACCAAGATCCTGCATTACTGCTCCATAGTGTTTCATATTGCGTCAAATGTTTTACAATTTTTTCCTAAAGAGAAATTTTTTCTCTTTAGTATAGCTTGTTTCCTGATTCCTGTTTATTTTGAGGAGGGGGTGGGGGGTTCCCATGAGGTTTTCCCCATTTTCCTTGGTTTATTAAGCAATATTTTATTCATTTAGATTGTATGGGTGACTTTTGGCCTAGTTTCCAGGGCCCAAGTTGTCCAAAGTTAGAATTAAGGGGGGTGTTAGGATTAGTTAATCCTTTTTTGTCCAATATAGTCCAATTTGTCATTTTTCCTAACTTAGGGAGACATTATTACTATACTAGAGTGTGGGGGGGAAATATTGATGTTATCTTCCATTTACTACATGCGCATGCATGATTTTATGTGCCTTTGAGACTAATCCCCACATTATAGGAGCCCACTCTGCCACCAACAACCTCCATCAATTGGTTGTGGTAGGTAAGCAACTATGTCGAGTCAATCTCCAGTTACAATTAGTTAGATCAATTTCAGTTATCATAGCACCAATTTTTCATGCATGCAGGGAGAGTGGCACCTTTTCCCCACCTACCTCATCAATTAACTGATTGTAGAATGATTTAGACATCCAGAGTTAGACTAATGAGCTCCAGCAATGATTTAGACACAATCAGTTAGCTATTCAGTCATCTTGAGCCGGTAGATTCGAATCCTATCCACACGATTCAAATTCTATTTATTGTATGATAATTGTATTATTGATTAATGAATGAAGATTAATTTTGTGATTATTTGAGCAATTCTTGTCCGATTTATCTAAAATTTGTGGCATGAATTTCCTGTTCAGTGTACATTCTCTTTGATTATTCCACTACATAATTCCCTTCATACAACTTTCATATTTTTTCTGTAGATCAGTGGTTCACAAATTTAACAGATAAGGAGAGAGTTCATGCACTAATAGAAAGCACTATAATATCTTCTTCCTTTATCATTTATTCTGGAGCTTCGAGACACATGGTTTCGATAAGGGAGGCATTGTCCTCTCTTGATGATTCAAGTGGTACAAAAATTGTTTCGGGAGATGATTTTGAAACTAAAAGTGAAGGGAAGGGTAGAATAGATCTTGACCATGGTTCCTTCAATAATATTTTGTATGTCCCAGGTATTGCTACTAATCTCTTGTCATTTTATCAGATGAACCATACTGGGTCTCCTAAGAAGGTTGTTTTCTCTCCCAATGATATTGAAATCACTGAAATTTCGAATGGTAGAGTCATAGAAAACGTTTTGTTGATCATAGCTCTAAAGTGTACAAGTTCTCACACTTCATGCCCTTTTAAAATCCCTCTGCTCTCCTCACCCATTCTAATGAAGCTAGCAAGATATGACATGAAAGGTTGGACAAATACATGGTCATACGGTTTCCCAAAATAGTGTTCTCTAAAGGTTTTTGTCAAGGATTCATTCTAGGGAAACACTCAAAGCACAAGTATGAGAGAGTCAGTCATGATCAAACCTCTGCAACACTTGAGCTTATTCACAGTTACATTGCTAGTCCTTTTCCTCATATGTCAATGAGTCAAGCCAAATATTTCCTAACCTTCATAGATGAATTTTCCAGATAATGTTGGGTCTTCTTCCTCAAGTACAAGTCAGAATTTTTTGACCCCTTCAAAGGTTTTAAAGCCTTGGTTGAGAACCATCCTGGGAGAAAGCTCAAAGTCCTCAGATCTAATAATTATGGTGAATATGTAAAATCTGAGTTTATTCAATATTGTGAAGATGCACGTATCCAAATGCAACACTGTATTCCTTACACACCTCAACAGAATGGTGTTACTGAGAGGTAGAATATGTCACTCAAGGAGATGACCACTTGCATGATGGACAAGGATGATTTTAAGGAACCATACTTATTTGAAAGTGTAAAAATGTTGGCAAATCTTAACAATTCTTAAAACACCAACTATAAAATGTTTGGCGATATTTTTCAAAAAATATTTTAATTTCCAAGTATCTTATATTGTTTATATAATAATTTGGAGATTTTTAGGGTGAAATTTTTTTACCCCATCAAAATTGGGCGAAACATGGCTTCAAAAAATGCAAAATGGTGAATATTGTTTTGGAGAAAAACATGGAAAAATAGCCCATGGGCTAAATTTCGCCCCTAAAATTATCCCTGATGGAGTCTAAAGCTTTGCCACCAAATTTTTGGGCTGAATAAATCAATTGTGCATCCTATGTCCATAATAGGTTTCCTCACAAATATCTTAATGGAATCACTCCTTTCGATGCTTGGAGTGGACACAACTCTAATGTGCCTCATTTCGTGATTTTTGGCTCTAAAGCTTGGGCTAGAATTCCACCAAAAAAGAGGTGTGATTTGGAACCTGAAAGTCAAGAGTACCTATTTGTTGGGTATTCAGAATATTCCAAAGGTTATAATATGATCAGCATGAGAAATCATAAATCCTTCATTGAAAGGAGTGTTCAGTTTGGAGAAGAGCCCATGCGAGCAACATAAATTCGAGAATCCTCTTCACCACCTCCCATTGGTTGTAAGTGAAGAGTCTAATAAGATTTATGATCCCGACATGTATGATAATGAAGATTTAATTTCAGATCCTAACACTCCTACAATGCCAAAGTGGGCAGAAAAGATCATTCAAGCAACTAGGGAACCAATTGGGAATCCTAGTGATTCTAGAAGAACTAGATCTCAATTTGAGAGTGCCCTTTCTGTCAAGGACCCATGATTTGTTGAGAAGTGTTATTTTGATGGTTGAATTAGATCCAAAAACATACAAAGATTCATTAGAATATTCAATATGGAAAACAACCATGAAAGAAGAATATCATTCACTCCTAAAGAATGAAACATGGGAACTAGTCAATCTTCCACGAGGGAAAAAGCTAGTCAAGTGAAAATGGGTATTCAAGAAAAAGTTTGCTGCTGATGGATCTCATATAAATTATAAGGTAAGGTTAGTGTCCAAGTACTTATACCAATTACAAGGCATTGAGTACAATGAGACCTTTGCACTGGAAAAGATGGATTCCATAAGACTAGTTTTGGCCATTGCAACTTCCAAGCAATGGGAGGTACATCACATGGATATGAAGAGTGATTTTATACATGGAGATATAAAATAAGAGATATATATGAAGCAACAATAAGGTTTTCTTACTAATCCATTTATTTTTTGTAGGTTGAAGACATTACTATATGGGCTAAAACAAGCTCCTGGAGCTTGGTATGCCAAGATTGATGGCTTTCTGCTATCACTGAAATTTAGTAGCTGCAAGTATGATCCAAATGTATATTTGATGATGATTCACGGTTCAATCATAATTATTGTTTTTTATGTGGATGACAATCTGATCACACGAAGTTCCATGAAATAAAATTCCTCCTTGAAGGATGCATTGAACCATGCCTTCTCTATGACTAATTTGGGGATGTTAAGCCAATTTTTGGGGCTTGTGGTTTCTCAATAAGATATTGTGATAAAATTACATCAATCCAAGTATGATTCAAACCTTCTAATAAATTTCAACACGAAGGATTTCAATCCAAGAAAGACTCCTTTCCTTTCAGGATTTAAGCTTGAACAAGTGAATTCAACTACTTTGGTAAACAACAGACTGTATAGGAAGCTAGTTGGATGTATTCTCTATTTGACTCACACTCGACATGACACTTATTATGCAATGAGTGTGGAATATAGACAGATGGATCAGACACATGCCATCCACTGGAGGGCATCAAAGAGAATCTTGCACTTTGTGCAAGGAATAAAGATTCATGGGATTCACTATGTTGGACAATATGACCTAGAGTTAGTAAGTTTTACTGACTCTGATTGGGAAGGTGGTAACACTGATAGAAAATAAACTTATGGATATATGCTTATTCTTGCATATGGACCAATCACTTGGTCAAGTAAAAATCAAATTTCCATTGCAATTTCTTCTATAGAGGAAGAATACATAGCCATGAATGCAACTACTCAATGTTTGTGGTTTCAGGGAATACTTGGAGAGTTTGGGATTGAATTTGAAACTTCCACAACCATTTATAGTGACAACCAAAGTACTATTCAAATATCAATAGACTCAATGCATAGGCAACAAACCAAACAAATAGAGATCCATATGCACTACATCGGAGGACTTGTGCATGATGGGATCATTGCTCCGCACTACTGCACATAATCTATGAAAGTTGCAAACATCTTCACCAAAGAATTCTCTAAGATTACTTTCAACAACATCAAATCACTGCTTGGGATATCTGATAATGTGTTGAATTCTGATTGAAGATAACATTTCACAAAATTTTGTGTCCATGTTTAAGGGAGGATTTTTCCCTTTGTGGTTTTGCATCTTTCCTTGTTTTGTATGGACAAACAATATGTAAAAGGTGACTAAGACTTGTTGCTAGACCTATATCTCTGTTCTATTTCTGATATTTCACATAAGTTAGGCTTAACATGGGGTGTTAGCATAACCAAAATCCCATTCCCATACTTAGGATAAAATAATTAATCTTTTGATTAATTTTCCAAGTCCTACACTTGCTAGTTAGCATCCACTTGCACCGTTTGGTAAAAACTTGCTTAAATTTACTCCATGAGCTCCTTCATTAGATTATGGTTAAGATTATGAAAACTCTGTAAAATACCTAGTTTATTAAGTGCGCATTCCTTCCTTATCCCGAGTTTGACTGGTTTTAAGCATCTTTTAAAGAAAAAGAAGAAAGATAGTCACATGGCAACTGCCTTGTTTTTTGCACATCTCATCCTCCATATTTTTCTCTCCTGAAATCCTGAGTATATTCACTTTCCATCACTTATCATTTGATACACTTCATTAAACCAATTTATCACCTCCTTGACTAGTTTGGAAAGTGTTCTATCCACCTAGGGGGGATTTTTTACTTTTAGTAATCCCACTTTTGTGAGGACTCAAATTGCCTCCTTAGGCATTCAAATATCTAATGTAATTATATATTTGGAAAACCTATTACTTTATAAGGTTAGCTGATGTAAACTTATGCAATGCAAGTTTGCGTTTTGCACCAATTTCAGTCTCCAATTTGAGTGGATCTATGCATGTTTTTCAAGCGATTTTGTTAGTTCAATTGATTTAAGATTGAGATTAATTTTCACATATTGTACTTAATTGGAGTTGGATCCACCAAAGTTTGATCTCTTCCATATTCTTGTTGCTTTCTCAATGCTTTTGATCATTGTCTCATCCTTTATTTCGTCTTTTCTTGTATTTATTCTTCATTAATTTGATCACGATGATGTTTCCTACTTAATTTTTTTTTGTTTCCCATGTTGATTGGTGAATAAGAAATGAAAATGTCCATTTCCCTTTGAAATACTTAGAAAAATGTATACTATGAAAGACTCAAGGGGCTAAAAACAGAGTTATAATTGATAAATTTGAGTTTATATGCTTGTTTTATATATTTGTTTACACAATTTAGTTCATTAAATGAAAATTGTGGGTAGGTAATTCGTGGTATGGTTAAAGGGAAGGAAGAGAGGCGGAATCAAAGAAAAATTTGGTGAGCAGTCGCTCGATCGAGCTACTATGCTCGATTTAGCATTTTTAGAATGTTTGATTGAGCTTCCACTTAACTGCACATTAACCCTTGATCGAGGTATTTTCAAAATGCGCACAAACTCTCAATCGAAAATTTAAAATCCTTGATCGAGCTAATGAAATTTTTCTTTACCCTAACCCGGTTTCAGTTTCAGTGTGTAGCATATGGTTTAATGCCCAACCCCATCATGCATGTACATTTAAAATAAAAAATTTCACTAAAAAACTTGAAACACATGAGTTATTTTTCTAGTTTTTAAACTCAGGAATTTTTATGGCAGGCAAACATTTTCAGACTCATAAAATTATTTCAGCCACCCACATGAAAATTAAAGACTTTTTGTACTTTTTCAAAACAAACAAAAAATCTCAATTTTTTTCTCGAAAACCGTGCTTTATAGACTTCTTGTAATCTGCCTTGATTTTAGTGCCCAACCTCCTCGATTTATGTGATGTACGCTGCCTTGAAATTTGTTGTACGATCTCCTTGGAAAATATGCCCAATCTATGTTTTTCTCTCCTTTGAAAGTGTGCCAGAAATTTAATGCTCTCTCTCTCTCTCTCTCTCTGGTTTGAAATCTCTTCAAACCTTTGTCTTCTTCTTCTTGTTCTCTCCTCTCCATTTTTATTTTTGTAAAAGTGAACAATGAATTAGATTTGCCTTTTCCTAAGCCTTTTTTGTTTGAGTAACTTCTGTCTCCAAATCAATGGAATAGATTAAAAGCCAATTAAATAAAATCTAGGACCCATTTCATTTTCTCATTAAAAATACTTTTTAAATATTAAATGAGAATTTAATGCACACCCACCTTTTAATCTCATAAAGTCACTTTTAAATAATTTTAATAACTCAAACAGTCATTATAATGTCTCTTTATTAAAAAAGTCATTCTCACATTTTGAATAGGCTAGGGAACACTTTTTAAAGTGTTTTTGTCCACCCCAAGGCACAAATGAGTGAACAAACACTTCCTAGGTAACTTTTCAATAGGTAACAACTCGATCGAGGTCTTTAAAATAGGCTTTTATCCCTCTTTCCTAAAAAATATATATATTTTTGCTCTTTTTTCTAAACCTAAACCCTATCCTAGGATGCACCTTAGTTGGTGGAATTCATACCAATGGATTCATGAACGAATCATCTATCCATTGGCATACAATTTACGAGTTTTGAGTTCATATGATATTTTTTTTTAAATTTTCTTTTGAAACTTACACTTACAAAACCATGTCCACAACTTCGAATCAACACAAAGAAAAATCAACAACATAAAAAGTAAACAACAAAAAAATTTCAAAAAATATATACATGTATATGTATACATGTATATCTATATCTATATCTATATCTATATCTATATCTATATCTATATCTATATATATATATATATATATTAGCCAATATATATATATATTAGCCAATAAAAAAAGTTTACGTGCACACATATGTGTGCGAAAATCAATAAAGTTTTTAATGATTAGTTTTGAAAATTAAAAAATAAATATAATTTTCCGTCATAAATTAAAAATCAAATATGTGCACCCTAATGCATTTTGTGTATATTATGTTCATATATATATTTTTCAAATTTGTTGTATTTATCACTAAATGATATTACGTGCACACAAGCCACTTGTAAACTTTTCCTAAAATTTACAAGGACAAACCTATCATTACATGCATTTTTGGCATATTAACTAATTTTATTATTTAAAAAAATAGTTGGAAAGACAACATAATTCCCTACAATTTGTTTTTTTTTGTTTCATGTTGGAATTCACAAGGAATATGTGAGTTTTGGGGCTTCGATTTAAAGAATGAGTAAAACATTGAAATTTCATCATCGCTTTTGGTCAAAAGGTGTTACCCCATCTGCATGGATTGACCTGTTTGTCGACACCATCTCTTCTTGGAATAACTAGCTTTTTGATATTTCTAATTCCTAAATTTCACCAACATGGTATTAGAGCTATTGGTTTAAATCATAGCATGTTATCTACAAGTATTTTTTGAGGTGTCCACTAAACATACTCTATTGATTTGAATATATTCTTGATTTTCCCTAGGTTTCAACTTGCAAATTGTATTAAGGTTTAGATTGAAAGATTAATGTTATGAACTCAAAGTAAGAACTCATGATCTTGAAGTGTTATAGATATGGAGTATGGAGACCTTGTAAAAATGTAAGGCCCTCTAGTAGTTTACCAAGGTCTCAATCCTAGATTTAAAGGATGGTCAACAAAAGTTAATCCTTGATGGGAAGAAGGGTGAGGTTGTAGGAGTGATTACGACCTACATTTTGAGAGAGAATCACTTTCATACTAGTAGGATCGACTATTCTCATCAAGTCTAGAAGAAACTAAAGTTTTTTTTGGTAAAGTTGATGAAATTTAGGTTATACAAATTGAGAAAGAGTATATCTGCTTGGATCCTCTCTCCTTTGAAATAGTTGAGCAATATTTGGCTCATGTAGAGGATTTATAATTGAGATTGGGTCAGTGTGGAGAGGAATTTATAAAGAAATATGGCCAGGTGATTGAAATGATCCTCATGAATCTAAATACACCCTATGATGTATAATGCTTAACATTTCATGCTAGTTGGGCATCTAGAAAGAAGATGGTAAGGACTATACCTATGACTCCTTATGTGTGTTGATGATTAGGGCACACGAGAAATTTATCGATGAGGGTAAACTGTCAAGCAGGAATCCCATCTATTGAAGGGAAAATTTCAACACAACTATAGATAAAGAGGTCTATAGAGTAACTTAGAGGAAAGTTGGGATTTATAGGGTAACCTAGAGAAAAGTCCAGAGTGCATCAACCAGGATGAGGAAAAGAAGCTTGATGATCCAAGAAGAAGAAGTCATATTATCATTGTGGGAAACTAGGACATACGAAGAAGGATTGCTAGAAGAATACCAACAACATGGAAGAGAAGATCAAGAAACTTGAAGTAGAAAAGTCGACTAGATGATCGACTAATTCTCAGCATCAACTTCCAAAAGTTGTGGAAAATAACTATACATTTTATCTTAATGATTCTTAGGATCTACATGCCCATATTACTCTAAGTGAGTGAATAGTTAATTCTAGTTGTACTCACCATTTAGATAAAGATGATTTCCCTCTTTTCCTCCTTAAGTGAACCCATGGAAAAGAACATTTGTGTAGCATATGATTATGCACTTACTATTACTAGTTGTGGTAAGATTGAATGTCAAAACAACATGATTACCAATTTGTATTATATAACCAACATGAGTGTAAACTTGTTGTCAGTACCCCTACTTATCTAGACTGGAAAAAAAGATGAGCTCAAGCATGATTGGGTTGTTGTGAAGGATGAACACCTATTTCATTAATTTTGGATTTAATCTAGTCCAAGTCGCTTCAAAGAAAGGTCAATAACATCATTTTAAAACCTCAAAATCAAGGTTTCTAAAGTGCACAATATTCTGATTCCAAAAGTGAAAATTTCAGGTTCCAAAAGTATTTTTTGCCTTTGATATTGCCACTTTTGAAACAAGTTTTTATACTTTTCCAATATATGGCACTTTTAGAATATGATTTTGTGCTTTTGAAAGGATGTTTTTAACACTTTCAATATTTAAATTTGCAGTTTTGAAAACCAATTTTGTCACTTTCAAGTTCTAATTTTGCACTTTTGAAGACCAAACTCGATACTATACTAGTAGTTTAATCACACAATTGAATATACAAAAATACAAGGAATTTATTTGTGAAAAACAAAATTTAACTATATTATTTAACAAACTAGTTCCATACATTTTACAATTGACCTCACATCGCTCACACTATTTAGGTGCATTAAGTAAGGCCACAATCGATCTAACAAGAATGAGTTATTGACATTGTGACAAGTATAATTATTTTTTTATAATATAGTTCCCTTCCTTGTTTTAAACATGTTTTTCTTTCGAGTCATCTACAATCACTGTATTTATGGCATAGTAACCATGGATCAAAATATCCCAAAATATATTTAAAGTTTTGAGATATACATAAGGATTCCCAACACCATAAAGACCTCTTTATCTATCTGAGAAAAATCATCTTGTGTTAATATAACTCTAAATTTCTCCCTTTTTAATTCTTTTCTTTCGAATGATAATGGAAAAAACGCATCCACATTTTTGTTGTTGTGTGAATGTCCATATACTGACTTAGAATACAGTAAATCATTTTATATTAATAGAAATATCTTTTCCTGTCCAATAATGTATGTTTGGATGAATATTTTATCCATGGATGATTTCAAATGCTTATACATTGTTGATTATATATGCTAGAATAGATATAACACCAAGATATATAGTATGCTTGTCTTGTTTACTTGTTGTTGAGGAAGTGATTGATCAATTCAAGCTGAAGTTGGAAAGCTCAACGGGGATCTACTTCAACCGTCCGGAATAAGGTATGAGGTCTGATCCTTTAGTGTTAGATATTTGATTTCTATTGCAAATTGGAAAGGATTGATTCCTGGAGTCAAGCTGTCTATTGTGGTACCTCAAGCCATAGGAATTTCTCTTTGTAACAGAATTAACAACTCCGTTGGGGAGTTCCTAGTAGTTGTCCTTTGGGGGTTTTCTATCGGCATTCAATGACTTTGAATTGCTCTTTTTCTCTTGTTTCTGCGTTGAGTCTGGGAGTATGTTTGCCTGGTAGTGTCTGATTGGTGTGAAGTTTGTCTCAGCTCGTCTGTTTGCCTTTATTTTTATGCACCTTTCTTCCTGTACGCGAGTTTTTAACTTACAGTCACGTATATACGCGGGTATCACTGCTATTTCCGCGTACACATGTGGGTTTACTGCGAACAGTCACGTATGCCCTTAGTTTTGCCTTCTAGAGGATGATGGATGGTTGTTGGGTGAATTTTGATGATTGCTGAGTCTCCTTTGATACTGCTAGAGTCTGTATACACCTCTATTTCTAACCAAAGACATTTTTTTTAGGGTAAAATTTCTTTTTTGAAGAATGTTCTTGTCATTGCATTTTTTATTTTTTGTTTTGGGATTAGTGCATTAGATTTCTTTTACCTTAGTACTTTGCTTGAGTGTGCTTGTAGAGTCTGGGGGTTGTAGAGCGATTCTTTTGCTTTAATATTTCATTTTTATTTCAAAAAAAAATCCAAAAATATTTGCTTATCATCATGCATTGCATCTTGCATTTTGCATAGTACTTGCACTAGATTTGCTTTGAGTATTAGTCAGGAATTCATATAGGAAAGCTTGCACCTATCATTCGAAGAAAATTGTGCATTTCACGTAGTAGCATACCCTGGTTTTTCATGGACACAATGCATTTGCATTGATTGTTAGGTGTGCATTTTGCTTCATGTTGTGTCATAACGCCATTAATTGCATGGCCATATACCTCTTTTGAGTAATAAAGCCAATTAAAATCAACGCTTAATTAAAATGAACTACATTATTTTATTTGATAGGGTTCACCAACAAGATTAGGTTTTAGGGTCTTGGAATAGTTCATTGTGAGTAAATTCTCCAAGACCACTAAGCAACAACATGTATGTGTCTGTTCAGGTGAGTGTGTGAAATTCCTTGGTATAACCAGTGTTTCTCAAGATCCTCCTCTCAAAAGGGATTTAAGCACGAGGCCGTGTGAGCGGTTATTGATTGGGATGACCCCTAGTCATAACTGAGTAGCACCGGAGATATTTCTAGGATTGTATTCATATCTGGGGGCTCTTTCGAGAGTTTCGGGCTTTGCTACCTTGCCCATACGGTCAATCCCACCTGCGACTGTCCACCTGATCATTGATTATATTGAGGTGACCTTAGTGGCCTTACCTAGGATATCGAGGGGGTACTCTGCAGGGGTTATTCTGCGGGTGTCCCGGCCAGGTTGGGGTCGGACAGCACAGTCGCTTTACGCGTTGAAGCTGAGGGCCACAATAATTGGTTATGTACCTCCACTTGTTGTGTATGGGAGTCTCAAGCCTCTCCTAGGTGAGACATACCTGCTTCATTCGAGAGCTCACTTATCCTACCCTTCATTTCTTGTGTTTGGATTTATATTTTCTTGGTGATTGCTCTGTGCATGTTAGCCTGCCTAGGGTTTGCGTAGATAGAGAGTATTTTATATTTTTTGAGTCATTGTGGATTCAGGTGCGGCTCCTCGCCATTCTTGTCGTTTAGTAGGACTTCCGCCTTCTACATCTCCTCCTCCTTTGGGAGAGAGAAATAGACAGTCCAGGTGGACTACTTCGCACATTGATTCACACACAATGGGAGACCATGTAGAAGGTATTCCTGGACCACCTTCTCCCATTCAAGTGGAAGATGGGGAGTTTACTCCTAACTATGATCCTTCACCTGATTTGACTGAGTTAGGTCCTGTAATTTCTGAGATAGGTACTTTTCATGATAGACCTACTTACTCTAGTGTTGATCCCCCATTGACGCATCGTCGGTATGGAATGCTGGAAGATGATGAGACTCATTTTGAACCCACAAGCACTAGTTATGGTAGTTATGGTATGTCTGGTTTTCCCACACATGATTTGGCATTTCATGTCGAGTCTGAGTTTGAGCCTAACACTATGCCTGGGGGCACTCTCATTCCTTACCATGCGGAGAGGTTTGGGAGCACAAGTCACATTGCATATTCCATCCCGGTGGTGGAAGCTACATCACATATTCCTCCTAGGTATAGGGTTAGTGATCCTATTAGGATACCAGATCCGAGACGAGTGACTATAGGGAATAACACGTACATAATTACACAGGTACCTTCTTCCTCTGTCCCTATTTCTTCGAATGTTCACCCTCCACCTCATTCACGTGGTCCTTCGGGTCGGAACGTTGCTACGAGTCATGTCTATACTGTGGTTACTCGACCAGTTGTGTCTCAAGTTCAAGTACCACCCGGTTTTTCGGGAGGTCATGTTCATACTTCTAGAGGTCATATTAATACTTCTGGAGCGTATATTCCTACTTCCAGAATGCATATTCCTACTTCCGAAACGTATATTCCTACTTACGAAGTGTCTCATGGGACCTCTCATGCGATGACTTGTGGACCCTATTATGGGATGTAGTATGGACAGGGTTCTTCACCTTATAGGTGCGGGTATCAACAACCCTCTTACTCTCCAAATTACGGCTTTGTACCTCCAAATAGTCAAGGTACACCACACTATGGTGCTTCCATGCCACCCTATACGGGTCAAACGGGAGGAGGGTACTATGGCCAAGGCCATGGTGGTTATGGTGATCATACCTATGTGAATCAGAACTATCAGGGAGCGGTCCATTGACCTAATCATCCTAGGCTCCCTTTCCTCGCAACGCTAAATCTTCGTGACTTGTTGAGATTAACGATCGATCTTGTATCTCATGACCTGGCTTAGCCGGCTGTCCCTACTAAGCTTCCCTCGGACATACCCAAATTCGAGGGCAAACCGGGAGAGAATCCGAGCGAACATGTTACTACCTTTCACCTATGGTGCTCTTCGAATTCCTTACACCAGGACTCAATCCATTTAAGGCTGTTTCAACGCACCCTTACAGGGCCTGCCGTGAAATGGTATATAGAGCTACCTAGGGGGGCATTCGCTTTGTTCGATGGCCTAGTGATGACTTTTCTTAACCACTTCCAGCTACCAGTGCATTATGACGTTGGTACAGAAATCTTGTCGACATTTCGGCAGGATAAAGCCACACATATCTATGATCATATCCAAGAGTGGCATAGACGGAAGAGGTTAATTAAAGCCTTTATACCGCTGGAATTCCTCCTCGAATGGTTCCTTAAGTCGTTATTGCTGTATATAGCAAAGGATGTTTCTACATCCGGAGTGTAAAATGAGGAACAAGCCATTTTTAGGGTGCAAGAGCTAGATTTGATTTATGCTTAATCCGGTTTGTTATATGAGATCATTCCCAATGCTCCGCGTTCTAGTTTCGACCCCAAAGTTAAAACTGGACCACATGCCGATGGCATTGTTGGTTGTGCGAGTGCTAAACCTGCATATTCGGTTGCGAAACAAGTTAGTCAATTGTCAATCAACCAATCTGCTTCGGGACAAGCCATGGCTTCATCTCAACCCGCCCAAACGACGAGTGTGCTTTTGGTACAATCGTTGGACCAGAAGGGTAACCAGCAGCCCAGACAGAATAAAAAGAAGGGTAAGAATAATCGTAAGGGTGGGAATAGGAATGAAAATGCTAATAATAATGACAAGAACGCCCGTAATGCTGGGGGGGACAAGCAAGCTAAACGTAAGGTTAAATTTCCTTGCAAGTTGTGTAAGGAAGATCACCTCACTTACTTGTGCCCTCGTATCGATGAAGCCTCAAGATTCTTAGCATAGGGCCCAGCTGTGCTAACTAACCCTTTACCTCACAATCAAAATATGAACTCGAGGACCCATGATTAGTCTGGTGGCGATCATGATCCACTAGAGGGTAGTGGTTGTGGTTGCATTAACATGGTATGTGCTGCAAAAGTTGTGACCCGTGCAAAGGACTATGGTTCGTCACAACCCAACACAGGAAAGGAACCTGATTTACCAGGGACTCATTTGCGTGTTGAAAAACCTATGGATAAACCTGAAGTTGTACCTCGCATTCCTAAGGGAGTCCTTAAGCATTCGAGGCACAATCCTAACGCCCAAGCCGCCCAGAACTATTCTCTTGTCGAGGATTTGGGCCATACTCCTTGTGCGATGTCTGCACTAGAAGTACTTCAGAGTTGTCCTTCACAAAGGAAGGCTTTGCTTTCTGCCCTTGGTGTGAATGATGATAATTCTTCCTCCGTGATTAAATTTGAAACCGCAGGACTTCAGCCCTGCTTGCCCTACCATGTGTCTCTTTTTATTCACATAGAATGTCTTAACATGACCGTCAAGCGCACTGTGATTGACGAAGGCGCTGTTGCTTCTGTGATGTCTGTATCGTGTTGGAGGGGTTTAGGTTCCCCTGAGTTGTCTAAATCGATGACCATGTTAATCGCGTTTGATGGGAGATCGTTTAGACCGCACGGGATCCTTCCTTCTCTTAAGGTCCATTTGGGAGGGAAGACCGTTGTGATAGAGGTTGAAGTGATTGATGCACCCCTTGACTACAATCTCTTGCTGGTTAGAAATTGGATGTATAGTATGCAAGACATAGCTTCTTCCCTATTTTGTGTTGTATGCTTTCCATTTAATGGGAAGATAGTTATGATTGATCAAACGTCATTCAAGAATCCGTCAATTACCGCATCTTCGGGAGCTTCGATCCCGATTGTAGAGCACTCTCAGCCGACAACTGGGAGTGTGAGTGTGGACATGTATCCATCCCTCATGGGAAGTTTTAGTTGTCCCGCACCTATCCTTATGATAGGGTCTAGTTCCGGTGAGGCTTCAAGATCTATGAGATCGGTGTCTTTTCGCACGAGTCATATGGAAGATCCTTGGATTCTTCCTACACCGAGTCCTTCGAGTGAGCCCATCGTGACGGATGTGCCGTTGCCTGCAACTATGGTAGCTTATCAAGCTAATGTAGGGTGTGTTGCAGAGCCCAGTCCTTCCTCTTCGCGGACGGAGGAGGAATACCCTTATGTGCTGCCTGCATGGGCAGTACAGTCTTCTCACACGCACGACTACCTTGATAGTGTTTTTTCTTCAGATGAATCGATTATTGAGGCCATGTCAGGAGTTGAGCCACCATGGGAAGAGCTCCATCATAGATCTTACTTTCTTCCCGAGCTTGACCGCTTGGAGCGTGAGGACTTTAGGGAGATTCTTAGTGAGAGAATTGGTAGTCCTATGGTTCCATTAAGCTCTCCTGGTCCGATGGCTGATGGAAACATGGAAAATATATCTCCAACGATTCCTATCAATATCTCTCGCGATCCTGGCAGGATAGAGAATGTCTACATTGGGGCAGAATGTTCCCATGCTGAGATTCAAGAATACACCGAGCTGTTTAAAGAATTCCGTGATATCTTTGCTTAGTCTTACGATGAAATGCTAGGTATCGACCCTCGCATTATTGAACACGAGATTAAGACTTATCCCAACGCTAAGCCTGTTCTACAACGCTTGCGTGTAGTGAATCCTGGGAAAGCACCCCGCGATTAAGGTAGAGATAGAGAAACTGTTGAAAGCTGGTTTTATCTATCCCATTCCCTTGACGGAGTGGGTTTCATACCCCGTTCCGGTTGATAAGAAGCAGGGAGAAATCCGCATATGTACCGATTTCCATGATTTGAATCGTGCCTGTCCTAAGGACAATTTCCCCACACCATTTATTGATCAGATTTTGGATGAGTGTGTGGGTAGCGAGGTTTTTTCCTTTATGGACGGCTTTTTTGGATACAATCAGATACAAATTAAACCTAAGGACCAACATAAGACTGCATTTATTTGTCCTTGGGGAACTTTTGCATATCGAAAAATGCCTTTTGGCCTTAAGAACGTCGGAGCTACTTTTCACCAGGTTATGACCTTGATCTTCCACGATCTCAAATCGATTATTGAAGTGTTTTTTGATGACCTTGTTGCTCATTCTCGTATGAGAATGTATCATTCCTATCATTTGAGATTGGTATTCGAAAGGTGCCACCATTATTTGGTCAGGTTAAATCCTCACAAGTGCATCTTTTGTATGAAGTTTGGTCGCTTATTAGGATTCATTGTGTCTAAATAGGGTATAAGAGTTGACCCTTTGAAGGTTGAGGCAATACTTCAGTTGTCTCCCCCGAAAAATATTCATCATCTTCAATGTTTACAAGGCATGGAAAACTTCTTACAGAGATTTGTTGTCAATTTTGCCAATTTGACTAGAGGCGTCATGCATCTTTTGAAGAAGGACACCACCTTTTGTTGGGATGAGCGAGCCCAGGAGTCCTTTGATGTGCTCAAGCAATCCCTAGCATCGGCCCCGGTGATTAGTCCCCCAGACTATAGCCATGATTTCCTACTTTATGTGGCCGCGTCCAAGGAGACGATTGGTATGGTTTTGGTTCAAGAGGATGAGGAGCTCCAAGAGCATGTCATATACTATCTGAGTCGGAATCTTATTGACGTGCAGATCCATTATTCTCATGTTGATAAGCTTGCCTTAGCTACCGTACATGCGGTTCAACGGTTGAGACATTATATTCTCCTTCGCTAGACCTTGGTTGTAGCCCATGTCAATCCATTTCAATTCGTCCTCACTCAAAGGATGATTGGGGGAAAATATAATAAATGGATTGTCATCCCGCAAGAATTCGATCTCGAGTTTGTTTCAGCAAAATTGAAGAAATCGTTAATTTTTGCAAAGCCTATATCGGATTTCCCAAGCGAGGCCGAGGATTTGGTTTGTGAAGATACGTTTATCAATGAGCACATCTTCTTAATCTCAACTTTAGACCCATGGTATGGGGATATCATTATATATTTACAAACATTAAGGGTCCCTACTCACCTCTCATAGGATGAACGACGACGGTTACGTCACATGTCTAAGAATTACCTCATAGTGGATAACACTTTGTACCACCGTGGGGTAGATTCCATTTTACATCGTTGTTTAACTCATGAAGAGGCCGAGGTAGTGCTGAATGATTGCCAAGGAGGGGCATGTGGTGGTCATCTATCTGAGCTTTCTACAGCCCAAAAAATCTTAAGAGTGGGTTATTTCTATCCGTCGATCTTTAAGGATTGTGTAGATGCGGTCAAGAGGTGCCACCCTTGCTAGGTGTTTGCATGTAATATGTGCTCGAAACCTGCCCCGCTACATCCCATCATCATCGCCAGTCCCTTCACTAAGTGGGGGCTCAATTTTATGGATTGCAACCCAACTTCAGTTGGGGGGCATCATCATATAATAATGGTTGTTGATTACTTCACGAAATGGGCTGAGGCTATGCCTATAGTTAAATCCAATAGTGAGACAGCCACACACTTCGTATTCAACCAGATTATTACTCGGTTCGGGATTCCGAAAGAGCTTGTCACTAACCATGGCTCGCACTTTCAGAATCGTATGATGAAAGAGTTGGCATCAAAGTTAGGGTACAAACAAGAGCATTCCTCCTCTTACTACCCTCAAGCGAATGGACAGGTAGAAGCAGTGAACAAATCACTCAAATCCATTCTCCAACGAACCATCACACAAAGCAAGAATAATTGACACATTATGTTATATCTTGCTTTGTGGGCTTATAGAACTGTTGTTAAGACTGCCATGGGTTTTTCTCCATATCAACTTGTACATGGAGTGGAGTCGGTATTGTCGGTTGAGTGCGAGATTCCTTCTTTGAAGCTAGCCATAGATCTCTTACCAAAAACTTCCCCGTTGGAGGAGCGTTTGGTCCACCTTGAGCAACTTGATGAGCAACGTCGAGTTGCCTTGGTGGCTTTAGAAGTAAACAAGCATTGCGTAAAGATCTAGTACGATAAGTCTGTCTGTCCAAGGAGATTTAGTGAGTGAGACTTTATCCTTTATTGGGATCAATCTAAAGCACCCTTGGGGGTAGGAAAGTTTAACCCCATGTGGCGTGGTCCTTATGTCGTCAAACGTGTGTTAGAGAATGGCGCTTATGAGTTAGTGGATTATGAGGGAATGGCCTTGGTGGAGCCTATAAATGGGCTCTATCTCAAAAAGTACTATGCATGATTTTTAGCCAAGGCTGGTTATTGTATATTATTGTACAATTTTGAATAGGTAGGTCTTTTTCTTATAGTGATCGTGCTTGTGATTAGTTTCCGTTTCTTTTGGCAGATGTCAATGGAATATTCCACCTACATAGGATTCGCGGATGGTGCGATCCATCACATTCAACACTCAGCCTCTACTACTTGGGTGATTTATACTCCTATGGGTTAGGTATTGTGTTCAGGAGGCGTATGTTTACGGCCATCTTCAAACAATGTTGCTGAATATAGTGCCGTTATTGAGCTTCTACGGGATGCCATTTTACATGGCGTTCTCTCTCTTGAGGTACGTCTTGATTCAAAGTTAGTAGTGTCACAATTTAATGGTTTGTACAATGTTAGAGATCCGACATTATTAAGAAGATTCTTACGTGTGAGATTATTAGAACGACAATTTGACAATATAACATACATACATATTCCAAGAATTAATAATCAAGTTGCTGACTCATATGCTAACTACATGTTAGATTGGCATTTGTTTCATACACAATAAACTCATCACAAACGCAAATTTTTACACATGTAAATAAATAAACCGATCATCATAAAAGTTTTTATAAACATCCAAAATGTGGTAATACATAGTGTCATAGTACAAAAATGGGGCTCTTGATCCACCAAAATATAATACACGGTAATACAAAATGAATCACTCACAGGTATCTAAGCCTGTGGAGGAGGAGGGGGGTTGTGATCATGGGATGTCACTACGGCTCTAGCCAGCCGTCGAAATAGTTGCACCCATGCTCGTGGTACACCCACCACCTGGCGCTGCATGGCCTCAGGAAAGTCCTCGACTTGCGCCATGGGTACTCTGTGTGTCAGCCTCACGAAGTTGGTATGAATGCTTTGGAGCGGCCACTCCGCATCCACACCCATGATATCGTCTCCTCTTCCCCTCCGTCTATGACGAGGGAAGCCTTCAAGCCACCGTGGTCCCACATCTGCATGCATATGGTAGATGTCACTATGTATTGTCACCCAAAAACATGTCTTTTGATTCCATATAATCAGAAAACACAAAAAATTAAATAACTCAAACATTTTAAAGAGAGGGTCGAGATTCGTTACCTATGTCACCGTATGCCGATCCTGGTAATAGTGGCATGTCCGGGTCTCCTCGAAAATCTATCCTTGCATAAGGGTAGTCATCGATGGCAACTATATGTCATCGCTACCATGGAAAGAAATCAACTGGATAGGGGTTGGACACCCTACGTCCACCCAATCTGCGCATCGCATCTGCCCAATGCCGTTGGGCTGGATCTCGAACCCCATGTAGAGGAAAGTCAACTCTAGGGCTCAATCCTGGAACATGCTCGAAGAAAAACGTGCTCAGTATGCTACTAAAACCGAAGTTTCACACTCTGACCATCTTACACTCACTGAGCTGGTGTTTCATGTTGCCCAGTAGTGCAGTGCTCCAATCGTATACTGTGGGTCTCATGCACTCCACTGCATAGAACATCAGAGGCTGCGAGGCCTGGTGGAGTGAATCCAAGCCTGCTATCCTGCCCAGTGTTAGTAGGATGTCCTTTAGGCCCAACACCTATATGGAGTTAGTTGGGATCTGACTCCCCACCTCTTCGTGTCCGGATAGCAGTACACCGCAATGTACACATCTATAGTCAGGCCACCTCCGGGCCCGCAAGAACGTAGGTTCACTACTTCCCCCCGTCGGGAAAGTCCAATAATAAAGTATATGTCCTCCATTTCTATGGTGAGGGACATCCCGTCTATCTGGAACGACTCTGAGTCTGGATCCCAGTAGTCCACTAACATCTGCAATTGTCTTGGTTTGGCCCTTAAGCCACCAAGACACCAAAATTTGTAAACCCCACATGCACGTAACACTTGTTGAGCCATTAGATCGGCCCTTATTGCTTCTTCTACATCACCATGTTCACGTTCTCTCCATTCTAGGACCATCCTGCACAAAAAATTTGAAGTTTGTCCATTATAACACTTAAAAAATCTTAAGTGCGGCTGCATATGCAACTGTTTGCCAAACAGCCGCGTATGTACGGGACTGTGAGGGCATTTTTCACGTATATCCAGCCCTATACGCAGAAAAACCCTTGATTTTCGCGTGGGTCGTAGCGCCTATTTTAGAATGGCCTAGAAAATCAAATACACCATGGAATTTGACAAAATTTGCATTAAAATGGAAGAGTAGAGCATGGGTAAGTACCTGGAAAAAACGGTAGTGGATTCCACCGGCTGGATCTCCTGGAATTCTCTGTTGAAGTTCTGACCTCAAATGGGTAAAAATTTCAAATGTTTTATAATGTTTTGAATTTTTTACTATTTATAGAAATTTTTCAAAATTTTGAAATTTTTTACCCCCTTTTCTATAGTTTGGACCGTTTCTAATTCTTTTGGACTGTTTTTGGACTAATTTATCATGTAGGAGACCTTTTTGAGTGTCATTTCAGCCGTTGGATTGACCCATTCATGCCGAATTCAGGTATCATCTCTAAACTGGCACAAAGGTTAGGTTTCATCACCGTTTGCATTTTGCATGACCTTTTGACCGTTTCATTATAGCCTTAGGTACGAATCCACTCTATTATGTCACAGAACCTTCTTGTTGTTTTAGAAGTGGCAGGATATGAGTGGTAGAGCTTGACCTTACATGGGTACCCTAGTTAGAGCCTTATTTGCATTTGGTGCCCATGCTGACATTTTGTCCCTTAGGGTGTGGGAGTACGTTGTATAGTATTGCCATGACATTTCGCAAGAGCCTCATACTCCTCTTGATCTATTGCTGGCATATTTCCCTCAAGACTCCCCTATGTCAAGTTGTAATTGCATTATCATGAGCTTTTCCTGCCTTATTGATCCTTACGCCAGCTTCCCTGACATTGAGTTTCAGCCATATAGCCCGAGCTTGTCTCATGTCTAGCCATGCAGAGCCATTTTATTTATCCTTTGCAACTTGATTCCCTATTTTTACCGGGAGGGGATTTTCCCCCGAGTGTCACTATCCTACACATGTATCCTTGCATTGAGCATAGGTATGTTCCACTGCTTGGAACTAGTTTGTTTGCCTATATGACACTCGTCTCCTCCTAGTCTGTAACTATAAAGCAGTTTTATTCTTTTTCAATATTTTTAAATATTTGAAAAAGTCCAAAAAAATAAAAAAACCAAAAAGCCGGACAAAGAAAGATGTTATCTTTTGGCAGCGGTTGAGTCGTGTCACCTTCGAACAGAGCACTGTATATCACATCCGTTGGTTGGATTTATAGTTTGACTTTAGGAGTTGTACTCGTTTATCTGATTTTATCTCCACCGACTGGTTAAGCTTCCAATCCCCATGGAGCCTTTGTCGATGCCTCCTATGTCACAGAGATGTCCCATTTTTGTATATCGAGTCTATGCTGCCTTTATTTAAGTCACCATTCACCGTTATGCTCTTGTTCGAAGGAAGTTGAAACCTGAGTCAACCATTCCTCAATTATCTTGACTTTGCATGTCGGCCATTCTCGGTACAGTTACTGGTTCGTGCACCTTATGATCGAGTCCTTCCACATTATACAGCTTTGTTGAGTACCTCGTGTTGGATGATGAGGGATGCCTTAATGCCCTCCTTCCAACGGATTTCATCCCATCGACTCCAGATCATTTATTTTGGGATTGGAATCTAGAGTCATTTTTGAGTGCCTTGAGACTTGCAGTCATCAGTGGTAGGTGCTCTCGCCATCGGCAATTTTTGGGAATACATCAATGTCCCCTGATCAATGGATCCTCTCAAGTGTTCGACCTCAACACATTTATTCACACTTGTTAGTTTGCACTCTAGTACCTTGATTCCCATTTTCATTATTGGTGGGTGATCTCGCGTCTGTTAATGGTATACATCAATGACCGGTAATCAGATGATGGACTACTATGTTCGACCTCGACACCTCTATTCACATAGTAGGACATGTACTCGTAGTGGTTTGTGTAGAAGACCTTCAAGATTGGCGGCATCTCTTATATGCTACCTCCTTGATCGTGCCAGTGTGCATGAGATTTCAGATCTCGTGACTTGATTCCAGTATATGTCAGACATTTCCAGCTATTATGGAGATCTTGATCCATTATATATCTTCAGCCATTATGGAGATCATGATCCTTTGTATATCTTCATCATGGAGATTATGATCTATGTATATTGTACGTGGTGATGACCACTTATGCAATATCTTGTATCATGCCTATTCATGGCCATTGTACTCTTATGTATCCAGGACTGCTATATGTATTTGCAGTTATGTGCAGAGTTGTATCATTGTACTATGTTGATTGGGTGGCTGGTCTCCATTTGGGATCCTTCATCACTCCACTTCTGGGATGGACTTATAATGTATTTCGGCCATCGTATGACCCCTCTGACCTCACACATTAGGGGGCATCTGTTATAGCTGATTTTACCACTCTAGGTGAATCACACTTATATGGCCTTCCCCTGTCCCTCTGCAGACTCCTTAGACCGCTTGGACCATTTTTTGTCCTTTGATGTTTCCTTGACCATCCCTATAAACATGTGAAAATTAATACACGCAAATTTTAAACCCCTAATAGCGTATATACGCGGGTTTGACCCCTAAAACCGCGTACATCAGTATGTGTGTAAAATCCAAATCCTTTTGGAGTTTTCCTCGACATGGATCCGACTCACTTGACTCCTGCCCTTCCATATGCCTTGAGATCGCTCGAATTTGACCTTTCATTACCCCTTTGAATAACTATATAAGGAACTCTTTGGATACATTGAAAGCATAAGAGGATTGAGAGCAAAGAAACTATAGTCCATTGTTGACGGAACTTGTGCTTGAGTCTACATCCCTTTGTGCCTTGGAGCACTTTTGTGTTCTTCCTAAGCTTGCATTTTGCTTGTGAGCTTGTTATCGAGAGATGGAGGATTGAGGTGGTGGAGGCCCAAGTGGGGGATATAGTTTCTCTGATTCGTAGACGTGCCGACAGAAGTTGTATCCATTGTAATGTCTGATTTTATATTAATATAAATATTTTTTCTTGTCCAAAAATGTATGTTTGGATGAATATTTTATCCATGGATGATTTCAAATGCTTATACATTGTTGATTATATATGCTAGAATAGATCTAACACCAAGATATATAGTATGCTTGTCTTGTTTACTTGTTGTTGAAGAAGTGATTGATCAATTCAAGCTAAAGTTGGAAAGCTCAACGGGGATCTACTTCAACCGTTCGGAAAAAGGTACGAGGTCTGATCCTTTAGTGTTAGATATTTGATTTCTATTGCATATTGGAAATGATTGATTCCTGGAGTCAAGCTGTCTGTTGTGGTACCCCAAACCATAGGAATTTCTCCCCGTAACAGTTGGCTACAAGATGGAATTAATAAACCCTTTTATATTGAGATCTTCTTCCAGGAGTAACGGCTCTGTGGTCGGATGAGTTGAGTGTGTGGTGAAGGGATCAGGCCATCCCTCTTCCCGAAGGTCCCTGAGGTTTGGTAGGGTCTATTCGAGCAGGGTGGAGTTAGGATCTAATAGGTATGGTGCTTCACTGGTGGCCACATCTACTAAAGAAAAAATAGTTGTTGAGCCTGATGCGAAAAAACTGTCGACTGTTACCCCGACTGCCGGACATGGGAAGAAATATGGACTCCTGAAATTTGGCTCAGATGCAAAAACTGCTGACGGTGAGAGCGGTAGGTTTGAGACTGGCGGGAAAAACAAGGGTTTGCAGTCCTCCCTTTTGTCCATGGTTGTGGAGGATCTTCCAGCTGCCAGCAAAGTCGGTGAATGTGGAGGTAGAGTGGAGCAGTTTATTGCTGTTGGGCTGATTAAGGCTACAGAAATGGGCTCACCCTGCCATGGGTCAACGGTATATTCTAGAATATCCGAGTCTTCTTCGTATGCCATGTGGTAGCAGGAGCATAAGGCAAGATAAAAAAACCTGGAGCAGTCACCTTCATCTCCATCACAAGCGGTTGGTCGCAGTTACCTTTGTCTCCATCGCAGTCCCCAAAAATCTATTTTATATATCACACCTGGAAACACATATATTAGGCAAGATAATACTAATTTGAGCAAAAATAGTGGTCATAGAAAAATCATGTAGTGGGAATTGAGGTGAGAATGAATAATTATTTTGAGTAAGAATGGAGGTACCCCCATGGTGCAAGAATTTGCTCCACTAAGGGAAGAGATTCAAAAGTTAGAGTGGGTAGGATCGATTGTAATAGAATATGATAAGGTGGAGGTCATAAGGTTGGGACTGAATCTCTAAATGTTGTTTGCATGGGTGAACTATCTTAAATTATAGATTGTGCAATTCCTTTTCTAGTTATTGTAAGAATAAATTTGATCATCCTTTTCAAGTTGTGGGAGAATACGTCTCAAAAATATTGTCAAGTGAGAGTTGTGGTGGTTTTAGTAGTGATCCATCTACCCTTATCAAGATGGATGTAGTCTTGAGGTCCACATTTCACTCTTATTATTTTGCTCCAAGTGGCCACCGTCATCATAAGGTAAGTGAGTCTTCTAGTATAGTATGTAATTATGCATTTTCCCCACCATCCTTCCTGGCCAGCCTTAGAACATGGAGCATGTAGAGAAGAGTCAAGATTCATTAATCTCTTTATTTTGTGATTAAATGATATATGTTCCTAGTTGCACGAGGTTTAGTACCCCTTACTTAGGATGGTTTTATATCTTGTATATATAAATTTTGTGGATATTCTTGAAGCTTTTATTTTGCATATGTTTTAAGGTATCTGTATAGTTGTTATGGTCAAGAATATTCATTATCTCATCATCATGACCTCTGGATACTATGATATGATCATTGAACTCTTGATGGCTTTCAAGCATGAAGGTTTTGGATTTTTTCTTATTTAAGAATATTGTATGTTTTTTTCATTTGAATATTTTTTATTCATGGTGTGATTTATCTTTATATTAAATCACTGGAAATACAAAAAGGAATAGTCCACATAATAGAGAATAGGATTATTGTAGTAGCAATTATTTTAATCCATGTTGGTTTAGAAGTCAATATGTTACTTACAATAGTTCAATGATGACTATTTGGGCTAATCATTTTTCATAAATGTTTCCTCACATGTATGTTGTTTATCACACCTTACTTATGACTTGGAAATGCACCTTGTGTAATAAATTCCCTATTTATGGATCTTTATGTTAGTGCTAGACTACAACATTTGTTAGACACCAAAATAGACAATAGTATGCAACTTTGAGCACAACAACTTACTACAAGAGGAGTCATCAAACCTAGCAAACTTGGAGGGATAATGGGTGAAATTAGTGTATTTGGAGCTTGGGATTATTTTTCAGATATTATAAGATCTACCTTAGCTCGACTGTTATCCTTTATAATTGCTATTTTGCAAGATCCACATCACTCTCCCATGAAGCACATTTAGTTTGTTAAGGGTGCAGTTGCTGAAGAAATGGAGCAATTTCACCATATCATCTTGAATCCATTCAACTACTTCGAATGGAAGGAACATATGGATGCTTTGATGAAGAGTAAAGGCCTCTTCAGAGTTACCATGGCAACTGAGGCTAAGCCCAATGCAACAACAAAGAAGATCTAGTGGCACAATAGGAGAGATGAGGCGTATGGTCTCTTGTGTTTCAACATTTCTAGACACCTTCTTTTCCATTTAGATAGATTGACATCACCAACTGAAGTATGGTAGAAAGTCCAAACCTTATTTGGAAATATAGATGAAATGAGGGGACATTCACTAGAGAATGATCTTATCTCACTAAGTCCAAGCAGTTTTGAGTCCTTACAAGTTTGCTTCTCCAAGTTCAAAGCTCTTGTGCTTCAGTTAAAGCAATGTGATATTGAAAAGAAAGATGGAAAACTAGTCTTGGCTATACTTTCGAAGCTTGGAATTGACTATTCAGTGTTTCTATCGAACTTCCATGCCACAAAATTGACAGTTCAAAACTGGAAGATTCCTTCACTTGCATAGTTCATGGAATCCTGGACCCAGGAGCAAGATAAGTTGGTCATGATGGGCACCATCAAGCCTTCCAAAGATCAAGCTTTGGTTGCTGGAGATTCAAAGGTGGATTCCAAAGGCAAGAAGAAGTCAAGGAAGCCTCCCAATCAAAATAAAGATAAGTCCAAGTCTCATGAGGAGCATTCAAGCTCAAAGAAGAATTCAAAGAATAATTCCTAGAAGAAGAAAGGTAAAGGTGAAATAAGTAAGTGCACATAGTGTGGTAAGGGATATCATCCTGATATCTCTTGCATGAAGAAACAAATTGATATGTTGACTCAAATCCTTGAAAAGCAAAACATCTCTCTTTTTGAAGGTGCAAAGAAGAATGAGAGTGCATCAAATTTTGAAGACAATGTTAGGATTAATTAATCCTCCTTTGTCCAATATAGTATATTTGGTCATTTTTCCTAACTAAGGGAGTCACTATTATTGTACTAGAGTGCAGGGGACACACAAAGAGGTTATCTGCCACTTACTGCATGTGCATGCATGTGTTTATGTTCCTCTGAGACCACTCCCTACGTTATAGGATCCCACTCTGAGTGCCACCAGAAACCTCCATCAGTTGGTTGTGGTAGGTAAGAAATTATGCTGAGTCAACATCCAGTTACAATAAGTTAGATCACTTTCAATTATCCTAGTGCCACTTTTGCATGCATGTGGGGAGAGTGGTGCCTTTTTCCCAACTACCTCATCAGTTAACTAATTATAGATTGATTTAGACATCTGGAGTTAGACTAGTGAGCTCCAACAACGATTTAGAAACACTGATTTAGCTATCTAGTCAGCTTCAGCTGGTAGATTGAAATCCTATCCACATGATTCAAATTCTATTTATTGTATAATCATTGTATTATTGATTAATGAATGAATATTAATGTCATGATTATCTGAGCAAGTCCTGTCCGATTTATTTGAAATTTGTGGCATGAATTTCCTATTTAGTGCACATTCTCTTTGATTATTCCACTGCATAATTCCCTTCTTACAACTTTCATATTTTTCTGTAGATTAATGGTTCACAAATTTAACATGGCATGAGAGCCTTTTTCATGCTAGCAACAAGTCTTGTCTGATCTCCATTGAGCGCCAGATATAGTTGAATTTCCACATAAATCCTGGAATTATAGCATTGCTCCCTCTGGATTATGTCCAGAGAAGTCTATGCAGGTGTGACCGATTATGAGAAAGTGCACATGTCGAGGTGGAAAGGCTTGAACTGACATATGATTGCGAATTGAATTGGTTTTGCAGTGTTCTTTGCAGGTACCTACGCAGCTTCTTGAAGAATTGACTAATCAACATAAATAAAGATGGATAATTCTTCAAATCTCGTACCCAGAATCCCTACACCCTTCAACTACAATGAGTGGATGGCATATATGTAGGTAGCCTTGCCCCAAAAAGGATTGTTTAGGATGACAATGGGTATAGAAGCTGAGCCCCACCACTATGTTGAGAAGAACACGTTTTTGAATTGGCTTGATGAAGCCTTTAGATTCATGTGCATCCACATCTCCAGGGATATTTTGTTCCACCTTGAGGGACTTAAGACTCCAAAAGAAGTTTGGGAAAAGATCGAATCTTTGTTTGGAAAACAAGATGAGATTTGAGGGAACATATTGGAGAATGAGCTCATTGCACTACAACCCAACAATTTCGAGAATATTCAAATTTCTTTTACAAAGTACATAGATTTAGTACTACAATGCAAACAATGTGGGATAGAGAGGAATGATGAGTAGCTTGTGTTGTTAGTGTTGAGAAAGCTTGGATCAGAGTACTTAGTCTTTGTCGCTACATTCTATTCCAGAAGAGATTCCATCCCTAATTGGAAGATGCCTTCTCTAGATGCTTTTGTTGAGTCCTTAATACAAGAGAAAGATAAATTAGTTCAAATGGGAGTGATTCAGACCTCCAAGAATCAAACACTCTTAGTAGGAGACTCAAACAATGCGTAAGCACGAGGGAAGCACAAAGGGAGGGAGACCAAAAACAATGATTCGAAGCCAAAGGAGAATAAAAATATTCTGATGGAGCCTCAGGTTCTAAGAAAAAGAAGAAATTCGAGAAGACTAAGTGTCCCTATTGTATGAGAGGATTTCATTCATAAAGTCAGTGCATGAAGAAGACCATCAGCCAACTATTAACACTCCTTGAACATAACAATATTTCCCTTCCACAAGGAGCAAATAATTATGATGTTAGACAATTGGCATAAGATCATGAGAGGTGCCATGCCTTGAAGGAAAGCCTCACTTAGTCGAACACTTACTTGATAGATTCTAGAGCATCCAACCACATGGTTTCCTCCAAGGAATCCTTCACCACTCTAGATCTCTCAGGTGGACCTAACATTCATATGGGAGATGACTCTCAAATCCTAGCTGTTGGGAGAGGTTCTATTAAAATCCAACATGTAGAGTTTAAGAATGTACTATATGTGCCCTGTCTTGCAACAAATCTATTGTTTGTTTATCAGATGACTCATATAGGCTCTCCTAAGAGGGTTACATTCGATTCTGACACAATGGAAATCACTGGATCATCTACCGAAAATCTCATAGCGAAAGGGTTTTCTAATCATACCTCAAAGGCATATGAGTTCTCCCATTTCCTACCTACTTCACATCCAAAAACTTTATTGAATCATGCGAATAACACAAGCAAGCTGTGGCATGAGATATTTGGGCATCTCAATTTCAAATATATCTATCAACTTCACAATGAAAAAATGTTCGAGGGATTTCCACTCATCAAAACATCAGATGGAGTATGTCTTGGTTGCTTGGTAGGTAAGCATCCATAGAAGAGATATGAAGTTGGGAAGGAAACTAGAGCTTCATCTACACTTGATACGATACACACTGATGTCTCAGGACCAATTCCTACAACATCAATCAATGGATCCATGTATTTCCTTACTTTTATTGATGATTGTTCAAGGTTTTGTTGGGTATATTTTATGAAGCATAAATCATAGGTATTCGAAAATTTCAAATTTTTTAAAGCCTTGGTTGAAAATAGCTTCAGAAAGAAGATCAAGTCCATTAGATCTGATAATGGAGGTGAGTATGTTAAAAGAGATTTTCAGCAACTATATGAATTATAAGGGATTTGAATGGAACACTTAGCTCCATACACACCACAACATAATGGTGTGGATGAGAGGAAAAGTAGATAATTGAAGGAGATGGAAACTTGTCTTCTCTAAGAAAATAATGTTCCTCCTTCTCTTTGGGATGAAGCTGTAAAATATGCTTCATACATTTAGAATAGAGTGCCTCACAAATCAATGATTGGGGCCACTCCTTTCGAAGCACTATTGGAGCATAAGCCTGATGTCTCGCACTTGAGAGTTTTTAGTTCCAAAGGTTGGGCCATAATTCCTATGGACAAGAGAATGCATACTACTGGGATACACCAAGGATGAAAAAACATATAAATTGATGGAACTTGCAACTAGGAAGTGCTTCATAGAGCGCAATGTTCAGTTTGAAGAAGAAACATCGCTTGATCCACCACAATTCGAAGCAGAAGGAGGTATAAACACTCTTCCATTTCCATTTAATGATGATATATTGTCTCATGTTTTATATTCAGATGATGAGGAACATGATCAACATGATCTTGATATTGAGGTTGTACCTCATGAGAATCTATATCTAAATCCAGCTCCCATTCCAAATAAGTGTCCTAAGCCTAAATGGGCCCAAAAGCTCATTGAAGCAGCTGGGAATCCAAATGACAGAACAAGAACATGATCCCAGTATCAGAGTGAACATATTGCACTCTCTCATACAACTTCGTTATCTACAGAGTGGTGCGACAAACTTCAAGAAAGATGCTACTTGATGATAGCAAATGATCCACAATTTTGCCCACTGAAGAACAAAATGGATCATTCGATTCCTCCTCCAGAAAGAAGAAACAAAAGAAACATTCATCATATCGGAAGAATATTGAGAGGTTCACATGCACAGTCACAGGATGTTGATGCACAAAAGAACCAATATCCTGCATTATTGCTCCATAGTGTTGCAGATTGCAACATTTTTTTTACAAGTTTTTTCCAATAGATAATTTTTTTCTCTTAAGTATATCTTGTTTCCTGATTCCTTCTTATTTGGGGGAGGGGGGGGTTTCCCATGAGGTTTTCCCCAATTTTCCTTAGTTTATTAAGCAACATTTTATTCATTTATATTGTATGGTTTACTTTTGGCCTAGTTTCCAGGGCCCAAGTTGTACAAAGTTAGAATTAAGGGGGTTTGTTAGGATTAATTAACCCTCCTTTTTCCAATATAGTCTATTTTTTCATTTTTCCTAACTTAGGGAGACATTATTACTATACTAGAGTGTTGGGGACATGCATAGAGGTTATCTGCCACTTATTGCATGTGCATGCATGAGTTTATGTGCCTTTGAAAGAAATCCCCACATTATAGGATCCCACTCTGAGTGACACCAGCAGCCTCCATCAAATGGTTGTGGTAGATAAGTAGTTATGCTGAGTCAAACTCCAGTTACAATCAGTTAGATCACTTTCAGTTAGCATAGCGCCAGTTTTTCATGCAGGCAGGGAGAGTGGCATATTTTTTCCATCTACCTCATCAATTAACTATTTGTAGACTGATTTAGACATCTGGAGTTAGACTAGTGAGCTCCAACAGTGATTTAGACACAATGAGTTAGCTATTAAGTCAACTTGAGCTGGTAGATTCGAATCCTATCCACATTATTCGAATTCTATTTATTGTATAATCATTGTATTATTGATTAATGAATGAAGATTAATTTTTTGATTATCTAAGCGATTCTTGTTCGATTTCTCTGAAATTTGTGGCATGAATTTCCTGTTTAGTGTACATTCGCTTTGATTATTCCACTTCATAATTCCCTTCGTACAACTTTCATATTTTCTGTAGATCAATGGTTCACAAATTTAACAGACAAGGAGAGAGTTCATGCAATAATAGCAAGAACTATAATATATTCTTCCTTTATCATTGATTCTGGAGCTTCAAGACACATGGTTTCAACAAGGGATGCCTTCTCCTCTCTTGATGATTCGAATGGTACAAAAAATGTTTTGGGAGATGATTCTGAAACTGAAAGTAAAGGGAAGGGTAGAATAGATCTTGACCATGGTTCCTTAAATAATATTTCATATGTCCCAGGTCTTGCTACCAATCTCTTGTCAGTTTATCATATGAACCATACTGGGTCTCCTTAGAAGGTTGTATTCTCTCCCAATGATGTTGAAATCACTGAAGCTTCGAATGGTAGAGTCATAGATAAATGTTTTGTTGATCATAGCTCTAAAGTGTACAAGTTCTCATACTTCATGCGCTTCTAAAATCCCTCTCCTCTCCTCACCCATGATAATGAAGCTAGCAATATATGTCATGAAAGGTTTGGCAAATAAAATTTTAAAAGTATGTCATCTACCTAATTTAAAGTACTCAAATCTAACTAACTTACAGAGTGCAAATTTTTAATTTTTGCAATCCCCATATTTATACACCATTTTCGATTATGTGTCGTTAGGGGCATGGTCCATGTGGTATTGGTGTCGTTAGGGGCATGGTCCCAACCCACATATTTGATGAGACTTGTTCATGTTTCACTATTTGTATTGTTATGCATGCATAATATGCTTGTTTTTTTATGTATACATATACAAGTGTATTTTTTCATATCATATTTTTTCTTCATCGATATATGGTGTGTGTATGGTATTTATGTTTATGAAAATTTATCTTTATAAAGTATGTTTATGTTTATGCACCTACATGTTAACTTTATTTCATGTTCATGTTTATGTCTACGAGTCTAGGAATGGATGTTATAATTAGAAGTTATAAATTACAAATTAACTCTTAGAAGTTATAGGTTTATCTTATGTTCATGTTTAATGTTATGTTATTTATCTTATGCTCATTTGTCATTTACATTTTAGGATGTCATCTACAATTTACAAGTGACAATTAGGATTACAAGTTACAATCTAATCATATTTACAAATTTCAAGAAAACAAATCATGATGCTAACAATTAGAGTTACAATTTATGATTTACAATCTACAATTATAGTTACAATTGCAAATTACAAATTACAATAGAACAAATTACAAATTAAAAGATCTACAAGTCACAATTAGAGTTGATATTACAATATACAATCTACCATTGTAATTACAATTACAAATTACAATGGTCCAGTTACTCTTTAAGAAATTACTAATTAGAGATGTACACATTACAATTGCACAATTAATCTTTTAAAAATTATTAATTAGACATGTACAAATTACAACCTACAATTCATTTACAATTAAAATGAGATAGATAATATGGCCATTGATAAGATGTGAAATATTGATACATAATTGGATAGTTTGAAAATAATACAAATCATAGTCTAAATATCATTCTTCTGGCCATTGAGTTATAGGAATGCAAGTCTCTAGAATACGATCATGGCCAACTTTTGTCATATTACATCTCTTTGGTTCACCATTCTTCACCTTGATTTCCATGAGTTTTTTCTGAGTTTCCACCTCCAAATGACTATACTAGCAACATATATACTCATGCATATAATCTTGGTAAATAATATGATTTCCTTGTTTTTCGCTTTTAAAAAAAAGTGGCCAATGACAGCCATTTCACCAATTTGGTAGATGAAATCACCATCTCGATAGGGTTGCACCAACCTGCGTTTAATTTTTGTACATTGTATTAAATAATATGTGACGTTCTCTTCATTGCTCAGGGGTGCAATGAAAACAAATATATCACTTGCCACAAAAATTACATTTGTTAATAAAATGTATATACAATCAAGTACAAGTTTGGAAGTTTGACAATTCAATAGAAGATTCTAAATAAAATCATGTGATGTATATAATGAGTAAACTATGGTTAATGTTTAGTTTCTTACCTTCCATAACAACATCATAAACACAATCATGCTCTGATTATACGACATCATCTTCACTGTGCATCTCTTTCCGTCTTGGAATTGGATGAAGACTCTTCAGGTTAAGACGAACATATTTCCATTGTTTCACATGTCCAACATTTTGGCACTTATCAACTCGCATCCATCTACATCGATGAAGACGTCGCAAAAACACATATTTTCTTGTATCTATGGAACATATGTCATCCATTTCTTACTCTAAATGAAGTGTAATTACCTCCTCCCAAATACTGTATCACATTTCCAAGGAATGGATCTATTCACATTGTCAATGAAACGTTCCAAAAGAACTTGCATCGAAATAAATGTATCAAATATATAATTTTTCAACTACGACAATGTTTCAAAGAACATTCAAAATGTGAACTTCAATTACACACCATAGTGTCTTACCTATGCACCTACCTTGCTTATTTGTGACCTTCATGTCCCAAATGCAATGTGCACTAGTCAACTACTTATGTAGATGATTCAAGTCGGGTTTCTCCATGACTCATATGGTACCTTCAAAGTGCCTGTTTCACACAAGCACCTACACCATTATGCTCTCCCTTTTCGTGCCCTCTTTAAAAAAATCCAAGTATGTCTAATTCTTGTCTCTTTATGAAGGCAACTTGACCTCTAAAAAGAGCATGTTGATTTGAACTGCCCTGCACACCCATCTAACCAAATCCAATGTTCTATAAATGACACCCCATTGTTTCTAAATGAGTCATAAATCAAACTAAAGCAGTGTTGAACGAATAATGTGTCAAGGTTGTGATCATCACTCACATAAAAATGGTACTCTTTAATCACATTGTGTGATTGAAGACTGTTATCCATGCCATCAATGCTCGCTTGAACATGTTTGTACAAAACGTATAATAATTTGCACAAGAAGACCTTGAATCAAATATAACCTCACAAGAATTACAGCAGAAAAAACTCAATTGGTATAAAATCCATATCATTATTATTCACTAATAAGGTTACATTTATAATAGATCTCCAAGGGAGAAATTCGTGAGCCTAAAGAGGCAGTTGAAATCCACACATGTGGCAGGATTATATAGCATAGAAACCATCACTAGACATAATTACTAGTCATAACTCCTGAAGCAGATCAGTTATCTGAGTGTAGCTAATATAAGATGGACCAAGAAGGAACATTAGCTAGTTAACTGATGATAACTATTGATGGAGGGTGCATAAGAGTTTTTAAGTTGAGTGTTAGTGGTCATCGGACTCAGGTGATGAAATCAAGGCTAGTTAATTGAAGGTAGGATCCTAAATGATAGGAACTAACTCAATTGGGCCTAAAATCATGCATGAGGGCGCATTAACTCCTAAAAACAAGTAAGAGGGCACATCTAAGGATAATGAGTCTAATAATGACAAAATAATATCCAGAGTGATTAGAATACTTAGGACTATACACTAGGTGGTCAACTAGTAATGGTCTAAGCACTAGGAAATCAAATAAATGATTAAGGGTAATGTCTAGATGGGATGAATATTCCAACACTCCCCCCTTAAGCCTAACTTATGTGAGGAAAAAGAAAAATTGGAGCCCAACAACAAATTCTAAGGTAACCCTTTACATTATTCATCCATCTAAACTGAGGAAAAAGGCAAAACCACATTGGGAAAATCCATCCTAAAAAATGGAGATGAGATACACCAGAAATAAACTGCTCCAAATCCAAGTAGGTGTGAACTTGATTATATTTATGGAGTGTTATGGATAACCTTGAATTGGGAATGAGTCAAAGGTGGTTTAGGTCTAAAACATGTTTTGGGCCTCCATGGTATTGGTGGCTAATGGTATTTGGTGGCCCATGGTATTGTCCCATGGTATTGCATCTAAAGAAGCCTTTATAAGGATTGAGGAGGCTCCACTGTAATGTGGCATGGAGGTGAGTGGTAGCTAGCTCAATTGGTTTAGGTCAAGGGAGATAATAGATCTATTATGGTGGTTTTCCTGGTTTTGGGTTTTCATATAAACATTGTGTGTCTATCTTAAATGTGTTGCTATGTGGATTTGTGTTATCTCGGTATTAATTATATGTATGTCATTTAAAATACTAAGAATTTGTATCATAGCTATGGTTTGGTGTGGTTGTCCTTGTTGGAGCTGCTATGTGTAGTATTAGATTTTTTTTTACCTGTTTTTTGAATTAATTGTGGGGTGCATGTTCGGCGATACCCTACACCCTAGCAATATTTTTGGGTTCCTGATTAAAATGTAATGTCATTTGGTGCCAGAAGCACACATTATCCCTCTTATGCGTAGAGAAGGTAGGTTGCATGTAGTGTAGAATGAACCACTGGGTAGATACGAGGGTGGCAAGGGTACTTGTAGCATAGCTTGATGTGGATCATAGAGGTTGAGTCTTTGATTGTGAGAGAAATGTGAGATGGTTTAATCTCAATTGTGAGACCAAGATTGATGAACCATGTATGTGAAGAGAATTCCTAGAGAATTGGGGGTTACAACAACTGGCAACCCATGTAATTTGGCAGATGGATTCTTTTTATATGAATGTTAATGAAAAGATTGGATGCAGGTATAGAAAGAGCATGACTAAAAATAATCAAGTAGATGAGCAAGACAATGAGATTGGAAAAGCGAGACGATGAAGAAACATATGGTGATGGTATATTCACCATCAAGACATGAAAAAAATTAATGGAATAGTTTGCATGTAAAAGGGCATATCGTTGTAATACCTAGTAAGGCATGCATACCCCTCATAACTCACCAATAAAGTCGGGAGATAGATCTAGGTGAAAGGGGGGTGTATGTAATATTCCTTAGTAAATATTTGAGGGAGGTTGGTGATTATTCCAAGTCAAGTTTAAATGGGATATTGTTAGGGTTAACCTTGACTCATGAATGATTCAAAGGTGGTTTAGGTCTAACACATGTTTTTGGGCCCATGGTATTTGGTGGCCAATGGTATTTTCCCATGGTATTGGATGTAAATACGCCTTTATAAGGATTGAGGAGGCTCAATTGTAATGTAGTGTAGAGGTGAGAGGTGGCTATCTCAACTTGGATCGGCTTGGTCGGTTTAGGTCAAGGGAGATAATAGATCTATTATGGTGATATTTCCTTGTTTTGGGTTTTCACGTAAACATTGTGTTCCTATATTAAATGTGTTGCTATGCGGATTTGTGTTCTCTCAGTATTAATTATACGTATCCTCATTTAAAGTCCTAATATGGAGGGATATACTTCTTGGGAAGAAGAGGTTTTTGTTCCCATATTTGGATCATGTGTTGGATCTTTGCATAGTCTGCATGTAAATGAAGGTGCTCACTAGAATTGAAATTCCTAATATCAGGTCCAAATGAGACTTGAGATGCTAGAACCATGAAATTTGAACCAAGATGTGATCAAAATAAAGTATAATCAACTCCAAGTGCATGGTTGTGTCATCCATATTCAGTAGATCTTGATTGAACTGAGCCAGTCAACATAAAGGAATACATAGGAAGAAATGCTACAGTGAGAGTGAGGGCACAACCAACCATTACAAACTTTGCTCTAGCCTCCAAAACATCACATCGATAAAATAGTGCTCCATCATTCAGTGAAGTATGCATAGGATCAAGAAAAACTAACTTATTATCTTCAAGATTCGAATTAGAAGAGTGATTTGAGAACAGAGGGATACGGAGATGGCTGATTTCTTCATCAACAAGAGTATTCTAAATGTCTTCTTCGTGTATATCAGCTTCATGGGAATCCACAAAGGAAGAAGGAGTCACTATAAGGAGACTTTCAACAATTTGAAATTGTGTTGAGATTGCTACCGAGCTGAGTTCTTCATAAACACAAGTAGTCTGAATGTCTTGTTCATGTATAGAAACTTCATGAGAATCCATAGAGGAAGAATAAGACACTACAAGGAGACTTTCAACAATTCGAAACTGTGTTGATATTGCTTCCAAGCTAAGTTCTTAATCAACATGAGCAGTTTGAATTTATTCTTCTTGTATATCAGCTTCATGAGAAGCCACGACGAAAGGAGTCACTACAAGGAGAGTTTCAACAATTCAAACTGTATAATTTATTGATATTTATGCCATAATTTCTTCTTCAAATTCAAGAACAATTTTGAATTCAAGAAGCTCTACATGTAAATCAAATCATGCATGTAAGCTCAAATTCAAAAACATTGTCGATGTCTTTTTTCTTATTCAATCACAACTTCCTCTACAAGCAACGAAATCAAATTCCATCGAAGCTGACCCATTTGAGGTATGAAAGAGATATTTCAAATCATATATAGAGTTTGACCTATCTTAGTATGTGGAGTGAGAAATATCTAGCCGAAATATAGAGTACGTATGGACATGATATGTTGAAAATGTTTGATATTCAACTAAACATATCTTTCAAAGCAGAAACTTAAATGGAATTCCGTGGAAACCCACTTTAGATCACATTAATACCTTTTAAACAAGATATGGTAGGCCCTTTAATGTGATCTTAAGAGGTTATGGAACCTCTTCAAAGTTGGCTACGATTTTTAAATTTTGCAGCTAACATTCCTACAAAACAAACACTCTGAAGATCTGAAACGAAGGTTAATTGATTCTAAATGAGCTATGATCAACCCGAAATCTCGGATACCATATAATAATTTGCACAATAAGATATTGAATTAAATATAACCTTACAAGAATTACAATAGAGAAAACTCAATTTGTATAAACTCCATCTCATTAGTATTCACCAATAAGGTTACATTTATAATACATATCAAAGGGAGAAATTTGTGAGCCTAAAGTGGCAGTTGATTTCCACACATGTGGAAGGATTAGATAGCATAGAAACCATAATTAGTCATAATTTCCAATCATAACTCCTGAAGTAGATCATTTAACTGAGTGCAACTGACAATAGATGGACCAAGAAGGCACATTAGATAGTTAATTGACGATAACTAATGATGAAGGGCACATAATAGGTGTCCAATTGAGTGTTAGTGGTCATCGAAGCTCATACTAACTTAGGTGATTAAATCAAGTCTATTTAACTAAAGGTAGGCTCCTCAATTATAGGAAATGACTCAAGTGGGCCTAAAATCATGCACGAGGATGCATTAACTCCTAAGAACAAGGAAGAGGGTGCATTTGAAGATAATGATACTAATAATGACAAAATAATATCCCAGAGTGATCATAATACTTAGGACTATACACTAGGTGGTCAACTAATAATGGTGTAACCACTAGGAAATCAAATAAATGATTAAGGCTAATGTCTAGATGGGTTGAATATTCCAACACCGCCCTGCACACCCATTTGACCAAATCCAATGTTCTGTAATGACACCCGATTCTTTCTGAATGAGTCATAAATCAACCCAAAGCAGTTTTCACCAAATAATGTGTCATGGTTGTGATCATCACTCACATAAAAATGGTACTCTTTAATTACTTTGTGTGGTTGAAGACTTCAGTCCTTGTCATCAATGATGGCTCGAACATGTATGCAAAACATGTACGGATATTGACACTTGGTCAGAGTGATAATACTCACTCTATATCTCAATTTGGGGAGTAAATGTGTAGTTCATAGCGAAGTATACCACTGATAAGATTGTGCTCAAATCAAACACGTCATCATAATGCTTGAATTCAACAACTTTCTACCTAGACCCACGACAGTGTTTGATTTATTTATAAATATGATTTTGGAACTTCTCCATGAAATTTGGAATAGGAATTTTGTTATCAATCAAGTAAATCCTTTTAAATGGTGTGGTTGAATAAGGAGATGCATCCATGGTCACTGTTGTAATCAACAATATTACACAAGCATTTAAGTAGTTACTAAGAATACACAATAATCATTAAGATAAAAATATGAGTCAAATGAATTTAACTATCTTCTGTGATCTTGGGATAGTTATTTTATAAAACAAAGATATGGTTGGAGTGGTTACACACCAACTCCAACTGCTATTAGTTAACTAAGTTAGTGATGGAAGTTAGGGTTCGAATGGTCCCTACAACATCTCCCCCACCCCGAAACTCATTTTCTTCCCAAAGAAAACAAGTATGTAGAAAACAACCAAGATGTACAATTCTTCAGTATTTTCCTTCAATTGGGTAAAAATCGGTAAATCCTCACCCTTTACTCAACTAGTCGGACTCATCTTCAATGGATAAAAAAAAAGGTCTTTTGGCTCTTCTCTCTACACCCTTTCTTTGTCTTCAACTTTCACAATCACCAACAAGGAAGTGCTTCTGCATTTTTGTATCGGGGAGCACGATCTATTTAGTTGTTCTTGTGCCATCATTTGCTCATTAAATTCTATTTGTGTGGTGTAGGATATTTTCTCCTTGAATGTATTCTTTGACATCGTCGTCTATCATGAGGATATATGATGCTTGGAATATGTTGCGCTTACTGCTAATGTGTGTGATCATGGTCGTGGCCAACTCAATTAACTTGATAACATTTCCTTGACTCAACTGACAAGGTCTTCTATAGACCAACTTGGTTTACAATATTGGGGGGATCGCCTTCCTAAATAGAGACTCACATTTCACACCCTCATGAATTCAAAACTTTAAGTTAGAGTCAGTTATGATTAGAGATTACTCGATTGACCCAATATGGACTTGACTTCATGGCTTATCAACATTCAATCACATTTAACAGACTTAACTTAAATGACTCGACCATAATATGAGGAGTCGACCAAAATAATTATATCGACCATAACAGATGAAGGACTAAAAATAGGGCTTGACCTCCTAGCCATTGACCAATATTTTTCAACCAAATAGATTTCGACCATGCATTCATATTTTTGGGATATTACACAATGACAAACTTCAAGGTGAAATAAAATTAACTTTTAGGTGCATCTGTCAGCATTAAATAATTGGCCATATTTACATCATTTAAAATAATATAAAAAGTTGGATCTTTAGATTCAACTTTACCGACCAAGTTTTAAGATTACGATTATTTGGCGTCAATTTTCACATCAATGAACAAACTGTCAAAGCACTAGTTGGTCACTTGTATTGGTAAACAACATTCTAGTTGAGGTCATACTGTCTCAAATGTTGGTTGAGTCACATATCTTTGGTGATGGGGTTATCGACTATCACCCACAACCTATACAATCATTGATGATGCAATTCGAGAGTGCATAACAATGTTCTTGCAATAATGAACTCTGTGCAGCCTCTCTATGCAAAATTTGACCTCTCTATGAAACATTTAACCTCTTTATGGAGATGATAGTCGATTGTATGACAAAAAAATGTATTACATGTTTCCATCAGTCTGGATGCATCACAATGGGAGTTGTGTGCTATTGATAGATAGGCTGTGAGCCTACAAATTTTATATAGAATTATGTAGTGAAAATAGCTAATGAATCCATCAATGACGCAACCAAAATATTTTAATGAAATGAATCATAAGATCATGTGAAAAAAGGTGTACCCTTGGCCCGCTCAACAATGAAATAGACCAAATTCTTCCTTCTTCGACTGCTAAAATTGACAGGTTCCTCTAGACATTGATGATATGGTCTCTAATTTATCGTTAATGTGTCATCATAAGTCAATAACAATGATGATTCCCTTATATATTTGGTCGCCGCAATGTTGTATATCAAAACTTCCAGGAGCAGTTGCTTAATAAAATTTTGTGATCCATCGATCACTATTCCGAATTTGGTTATTCATTGGTGCATTATTGATGAGGGGGAGTCCACCTGTGTTATGTCAACCTTTGTTTGATAGAAAATTGGATCCCCAACTCTCCAACCTTCCACCACTGCCCTTAGCGTTTACGATGGTCGTGCTACTTAACCACAAGGAGCTCTCACGAATGTCCGCGTTGAGTTATCCAGAAAAATAATGTTGATTGAGATTGAGGTTGTTAACTCCCAACTTGATTACAACCTTCTACTAGGACACAGTTATATATATGCAATGTGAGCCATTTCCTCTACTGTCTTCCAACTCTTGATGTTCCCTCATGACAGGAAGATTGTGACAATTGACCAGTTGACGTACTATGATCCTAAGGGATCAGAAACTACCATCGAAACTACCATCGAAAGAGTTTCCATTCCTTCCTTTTCAGCTGTTGTCTCGTGCTTATTTTCCAATTCTCCGTTGATAGACACCTTTTTGTCCTTACCACCTCCTCCTTCACCGAATGACATATCAGATTTATGCATTGCCACATCTGGTAATGTTCCGACTACCTCGCAACCTCAGCCCTTGGGGAACTATTGGGTTTCATTCTCCATCCACACGATTCCATTCCTTTTTCCACCATTTGGTATTGTGAGAAATCCAGTCATGGCTACTCTCAACCTTCTTGGTTTTACTTTGGGTATCCTCGTGTGGTACCTTGATCCCCCTACTCTTTCCCTGACCCCATAGGTCATGCTGACTCCCATCTAACTGATTAAGACGATGTCACAACCATCTCCTTTTACACCGAATATTGTTCCTGTCTCTACTCCTTCCCTTCCTCCTCCCAAGAATAATGGGGGAAATATTCCCAAAGCCACAACAGAGTCACGTCTGTCTCCTACATGTGCATTGTGCAAAGTCCAAGGTCACGCGACACAAAACTGTCCAAAGTTACCTATTATTTGCACTCACATGGATACTATGGTTGAGACCGACGAATTCCCTGTAGTCAATGTACTAGAACCACATGTGGTTAAGAACAAGCCATTGCGAATCAACTATCCTTGTGCAGTCTGTGGCCTCTATGGTCACTATTCTCACCATTTCCCATACTTTCTTGAGTATCTATTGCTCCTTAGTGACCTTCGAAAACACTCCCGTGAATCTGATGTTACCGTCCTTAAGGATATCCACCCTTCGTCTTCTTCCTCGGATACCAGTAACACCATTAACATGATCTCTACTTCCAATAGTCATGTCCCGTCCTCGACCATGGAAGATCCACCTGATCTATCCTGACACCACTTTCACGACGACAGAGAGATCATTGAACCCACCATCATTTTTACCCCATTTCACTTAGTCCACGGTGTGGAGTCGGTACTTCCCATTGAATGCCAGACTCCATCACCACACCTTGCTGTCAAACTTCTACCTGGTACTTCACCATTAGAAGAACTCCTTGTTATGCTTGAGAAAACCAATCAGTAACATCGTCCATGATTGAAGAAACTAAGACTCGTTCGAAGTACCATTATGAATCCCACATCGACCCACACACCTTTAGCGAGGGGGGCCTTGTCGTCATTTACGACCAAGTCCATGATAAGTTTGGAAAAGGGAAGTTTGAATCCATGTGGTATAGCCCTTATGTCATCCATTGAGGTATCGACAAGGGGCATATATCCTTTCCAACAATGACGGTTTCCTATTGAAGAATCCTCGCAATGGGCTCTACCCTAAGAGGTTCTATTCCTAAAGTCACTTACCATGTATACCCTTGTAGCATAGTTTTTATTTCTTGTTTTACATCGTTTTTACCATGATTTGGTGACCCCCTCCAGTAGTCGCTCCACGTTCAGCCATAGTGAGTCCATTGTAGTACGCCATTGCATCCTCTGCACGTGAGTGGGTGGATATAACCCCTCCACCCCGCTCCTGCATCGTTGGTAGCCTACTGAAGGGCGCGGTCCCATGCCTGCACATGCACACAACATGTTGTCAGTATCTATCACATGTCTGATCTAGCTACCACTATGCTAGCATACCGTCAAGTCCCCAAACCTATCATAGAGGTCGAGGCCTCTCTGGATCTCCCTAGTAGTCCATGCTCATGTATGGATAGTCTTGTATAAGGATGGGAAGCTTCCACCATTATGCAAAAATCTCTTGGGTAAAGAAACAACCTACTAGACTGCCTCCCTCCCTATTTTCTTCGAGACATTTCCTGAAGTCACCTTGATTTGCATGCCACCACGTGAATCATCCCTTGTACGTATTGGCATGCTCACAAGCTTTCCACTCCATCCATACTACATAGTTGGAATTATTTTATCGCCATCGATCGTCTCGCAAGGAGGCCCCAATAATGTTCCTATGTTATTTATATCAGCCATGCTCCTAACACTCACCACCTTTGGTACATCGAACACTTCCTCCTTTCCTGACTAACCATTACATAGTTTCTGTTAAGCTCTTTTTTGACTCCTAAAAGAATGAAAAGATTATCGAGCATGCTTGCTTCCTTTCAAGCTCGTTAAAGTATTTGAAAGGGCATCTATGTGGCCTTATTTATCTCCTTTTTTGGACTCCATAGACTCTTAAAAGAAAAGGACCACCCTAGCACCTTCTAGATAGGAACGTTTTCCTTTGTGTCTTTTATGATTTCTCAGACATTGGGACTGTAATTTACAAAAAACCTCATTATGGGTTGTCTTTGAGCTCTTTTCTAGCCCTCGCATCAAGAAAAGATTGCCGAGCAAACTTGGTTTCGTTCATGCTCGTAAAAGTATTTGAATGACCATCCAGTTTGTATAGGTATAACCTTTTCCATCCTGGTTGGACTAGCTATGGTAAAGAAGTCTCCTTTCCCCAAAAGTTGGGAGAGCTCTCCTTTGTACACTTTTATCCTTTTTTGGGAATAGGAGACTACATACGAAAAATATACCACATTGGAGTCTTCTTCCTATTTTCAGATTCTCTAAAAATTGAAAACACCATCGAGCCTTTACCTTCTCGGGCTCGGTAAAAATCCATGAGATTGTATCATATTGAGCTTACTTCTATCCCTTCTTCGTGCTCCTTAAATTATAAAGAAGGCCCAAACGATGTCTTTAGGCACCACCACATATGATCCTACATTATGGCAACTTTCCCCCATTGGGTCACCTTTTTTCAGTGTACTCTGCAATGAGTCTGCCCTATATCCCCTGGATATCATTAGTCTAGTTACTTTGCCCCCAGTACCTCCCGTTGCAGTTATCTTCCCAGTTTCCTAGCTATGGTCCTTTCCCCATGAGTAAGTATCATTTTCTTCCAGGTCATCCCTGCCATCACACTCTTAAAAAATGAAGTTTGAGTCCCCCGTACTCCCCTACCCCTATCCCCCATTCAGTGTGTCAGTCCCATGATTGTTCCACACCTTTGGTTATCCCCCTCGTGCTTCTAATAAAGGAAACACTATTGCCTTGTTAGTTGTAGGTCTCCCTCTGTCGACGCCAACACGTCTATTCCAGAGGATAGACTTAGAGCTCCCTGTATTTTGCTTTCATCCACATCATTGATGAGTTCCTTGGACCACTTGAAATGAGTCATTAGTTCTTGTCAGGTTGGTTGTGTCTGACATGCTCGACTCCAGTTACATCATCGCACCATTGAGATTCGTACAAGGTATTCATCTGTTCATTATTTGGTTGAAGACCTCAGTTGTCACCTGACTCTAGCACATTGATGAGTCTATCTATGGGACCCATACAGTATCATGTCCTTTGTGATTTCTGGGTTGCATTGGAGACAGTGTTCGAAAGCCCCTCATTGTAATCCTTTCGTGTATCTCCAGTTACTTGTTGTTTCATTTTGTATCTCTGAGATTCTGACTCTCAGTCATTGAGTCTATCCAGTTATGCACACTTACAGATCGAGCATAGAACCAGTTGTGATGATATTGCATTCCATGAGAATGGATTTGTTCCTATGTGTCAGTTCTTCAAATCATCATTATAGTCAACCTCCCATTGATACCACCGTTATGTATCACCATTTGTATATGTATTGATCGGCTCCCATGTTTTGAGCCTTAATCCCCATTATTTAGTCTTTTGACATTGTTACAAGCACGGGTATGCTCACCTCGTCCATATACATGTCATACATTATATGTATCTCATCCATTTTTGAGAAGTAATACAAAACCAAAAGCAACCATAGTTCAAACAAAGAACCTCCACTCCTTCGTGGTCCTCTCTAGTCTCTCCAATATTGTCACCATTTTCCCATGATCCTATGATGTCTATCGGCCATACGGTGATCTCTTTTCCTCACACATCAAGGGGGAAACCTGTTGACACAAAAAAGTGTTCACCTAGATCTCCATGGTCTAAACCATATCCATACATCATATTTCAACCATTATTCCTTACATTTTGACCTTCACAATTGTATTTCCAATAAAAATGGTCTAAAACATCATTATTCCTTCCCATAAATGAAGGGATGGTGAGCATTTATTATGATTTATCCCCACTTTCTCCCAAAAAGAGTCCAAAACCCTAAAAATGAGAATGGGTCAAAATACCATAGATAAATACCATGGGCAATAAAATACCATGGGTAAAAAACCCTAAGACGATACTATAAATACATTATGAAGGACTCCCCCAAAACACTTTTTGTCACCTTCTATCACTTTTGATAACCTTTTTCCATTATCCCACATACATACTTTTCCTGTCATATTTCACCACACCTTCCCACGGTGTACGTTGAGTTTACTCCATACCCATTTGGATCCATTCCCCCCATCTGACAACAAGTTGTGGAAGAGGCTGAAGACCCAAACCGTGGAGCTGCGAAACCACTTCCAAGGACGACTACGGTGGTCCATTTTCAAAAAAAGGTATCTTGATTTTATTTTATGCATTAATTAGTTTATATATGTGAAAAACCCAAAACATATTTGTTGTTATTGTCTTGTTTCTTTTGTTATCATTGAACTCTACCTTATGCTCTGGACAAGCTAATTAGGTTGGTGCTTTTGCACGTAGTAGGGGAGAAATCCCCACTACAATATGGTGCATGATTCTTGCAGGTAGAATTATTTCATGACAACAACCCACGACGAGCAGTGTTATAATTGACAAACAATTTGTCATGCAAGAATTCTTAAAAATCCTATAACGAGCTTAAGCAAAAAGAGAAACATACACCAAAAGTTGCAGACAAAGGACCTTTAAAACACTACAACAAAAACTGGATTTAGCGTCGAATTTAGCGCCGGATTTTAGTGTAATTTTTTCCCAATTGTGGTGAACAATCTGACGCTAAACCTGGTGCTATTGTACATTTTCGTAAAACGCCATCTATTGCATCTTTTTTTCCGTCCTTTTTAACATCCATTTTTGTGTCCATTTATGCGCCCAATTTTTTGCATCTTTTGTTACGCCTTTATTTCCACCCAATTTTGCAACTTCTATTACGTCTTTTTTTGCATCCTTTGTTACATCCTTGTTTGCACCCAGTTTCACACTCAGTTTTGCATCCAATTTTGCTCCTAATTTTCCATCGAGTCTTGCACCCAATTTTGCACCATGTTTTGCATAAAATTATGTGTCCAATTCTGCATCTAACGTTGCATCTAGGATTGCATCCAATTTTCGGCCAAATGTTGCGTCTAGTTTTGCATCCAATTTTACTTATAATGTTGCATCCCCATTTTCATCTAATTTTGTATCTTGTTTTACGTCTTTTTTTGTATCCATGTTTGTGTCTAATGTTTCATCTCATTTTACGTCGTATTTTGCATTTAGGTTTACACCTAGTGTTGCATCCCGGTTGATGTCTTTTTTTGCATCTATGTTTGAGCCCAATGTTGCACCCAGTGTTGCGCCTAGTTTTGCAGCCATGTTTGTATCTAATATTGCATCTAGTTTTGTGTCCAATGTTGCATCCCATCTTACATTCAATATTACATCTAGTTTTACATCCAATATTTTGTCCCATCTTGCATCCAATATTGTGTCTCATTTTAAGTTTTTGTTTGCGCCAAGTGTTCCTTCCATTTTTGCACCTGGTGTTACACCTAGTTTTATGTCCATCGATACACCATATTTTGTGCTCAATTTAATGTCCAATTTTACGTCTAGTTAGGAGTCCACTTTTGCATCTATTGTTGTGTTTAGTTTTGAACCTAGTATTGCATCTAATTTTGAGTCATTAATTGTGTCTAGTGTTGAGTCTCTTTTTGCATCCAATTTTGCGTTGTGTGACATCCATTTTTGTGTCCATATTTGCGTCTGACATAAGGTCGACTTTTGCATCCACTTTTGTGTTTGGTGTGACGTCCACTTTTACATCTTGTTTTGCATTTGGTGCTGCATCTAATATTGCATCCATCTTGCACTACTACATTTTTTACCTTTATAAATACATTCCAATTTCATTAGGGCATGGAGGAATCGAACCACCAACCTCTTACTTGTAAAACAGGCGCTCTTCCATTGAGCTAGCACCCTTTAAGAATCGGGAAAAGGAGCAATATTAACACATAGATTTGATCATTTGTAATTCTAATAAAAGACAATAAGATCCAAAGACATTCAAGCTTAAAATCCAATTTAATTTTTCAAACACACTAATAAGCACAAAAATATACCGTCCTCAGGAAACAAAATATCATAAACAGTTACGCAATCTATTAAAGTGGTCCGCAAAAGAGTCTTAGAAAACAACATAATGCATTGATGCATACCTAATAACCTAAAATTGATATGGACACAGAATAAGGGATGTATTTAAGAAATAGTTGTAGAATCCAAATGAGGATGTGTGTGTTGCTACATAAATTTTGTTATTCATTGATGAGGTAATTTTGTTCAGCAATGGGATGGTAAGAGAAAAACTCATGAATGGTTACTAAAAGAAGATGCCTACAAACTAAATAGTGCTACAAACTAAAGATAAACTTAGGGAATATTTCTTAAATCTGCCAAGAAGTACATACGAGTTTAAAGGATACACGAGTTAGATCCTTCATTGGATATGCCTAGAACAACCACCTCAAGAATTATTGCATTTAACCATGGTGAATATCATTATACATAAGTATAGCTTCTACTCCAGGGGGGCCATTGACTTGTTGGATGATTACAAGCACACAACCTCTTACAACACAAATTAAGATGAGAATAAGTGAAATTTTAGATTGTAAATGTATAACTAGATACATAAATATGACTGTACTGAGTATGACTATGCTGCTAATTTGATTGAAGAATCTAAGGTCTGTTTACTTTTGCTTTAACCCTCTCTCTCAAGGTACATCAATTGTTTACCCTGTTGACTTGACCCTTTGGAGACAAGATCAAACCTAAAAGTATCAGAGTATAAGGCTGATTCAAAATAATGGTTATGATTATTTAGTGATGTTATCTCCTGTACATTATTTATTATTTTATTATTGTACATGACATTTGGTGAATCAATGGAGTGTTTAAGTTGAAAGAGATGAAAGTTATGTTTAATTTTTATTGCAGTTTAAAATTTAAATTGATTTTAGCAGTATTATTCTGGAACTTGTTTTATATTTATGTTCATGCATTAAAGTTTATTTCTTATGTTAAAAACTTTCCTAACCCTAAAACTTTAAAATGGTCAACCTAAACACATAGCTGCCAGGTCCATAAGGGAGTGCCAAGAGCACAGTCAAAGTTGGCCTCAAAGCCCTCCAAACAGGCCTCTGAATGATAGGGTCCCTGCATTGTCCTAGCTATGTCAAAACACAATAAGCCACCTCAGTAGAAGAATGATGGATGGGAGGTTGATGCACATAAGCTCAAGTCTCCAACTAAAGGCTAGTGCTATTGCAGGGCACTCAAGTTCAGTCAAACAGCAACTAAGAGATCAGGGAGGATTAGATGGGAATAGAATGCAATGCTTTTTATAGCGAATGAACAGAAAGAAAACTTAAAAGCATTCTAAAACAACAGAAAAACTCCTCTACACAGCAATTTAATCCAAAGTGATTTGCATGCAGAGCTTCTGAGCTTTAGAGTGTTTTATTTCCTTTTTCCAGCAGTAAGGATGACTTGGTTGGAGGCGTTGAAAGTGTTGAAATTTGTAGCGAAGAATGTCTTCTACATTGCTTGGTGTCTAGGCATGTAGAAAGGACCTAGGTGACTCTCCTAGACATTTACTTTAATGTTATAAAGTGAATGTGAGTATTTTGTTAAAGTGTTAGTGAAAATGATTTCATTTCACAAAAGTGTAATTTATCTTACCCATGGAAAGTGAAGAGTCACTTGGGAGGTGAAGAGACAAAGTAACTTGGGAAAGTGAAGAGAGAGTCATTCTCACAATTAATAAAAAGAGAAGTAGGAGAGTTTAGACACACACAAGTGAATGAGAGAGGTGAGAGCTGAAGAAAAGAAGAGTGAGGAAAAGACTACAGCTAGAAGGGACAAGGCACAAATTGCAAGGTGTGGAAGAGGCACTAATCCCAAGAAAGAGCAAAGATAGAAATCACAGAAGCAGCAGCTGGGCACAAAAATCAAGGCAAAGAAATCATTGTTTGTACAACAGCATATGGTCTGTTCTGTACAGCCACATGTGTGAGAGGAAGAAGGGCCATATTGAATGAGTTTCTCACTGTTGCTGGGCCTTACTGCTTGTGCACTGTTTGGTACTGTTGGGCATGAATTTCGAGGCTAGAATTTATTGCCGTGGAGGCTGTACTGTTTGTGGAGGTCGTACATCTCATTCTGGCACATTTTTCTAGGCTGTTAAAGATTTATATTTGTTGTTTCCAGATTTCTTTTCGGTGAGCTGAGCATAATAAAATCTCTCTCGTGGACAAGTTTCCCTTTGGGGTTTTTCCAGGGGCATTGCCCAAACATCTTGTGTTAAAATGACTGGTTGAATGTGGT
>LPNX010326298.1:0-54311 GCA_001517045.1 Pseudotsuga menziesii
CATATATATATGTATGTATATATCTATATGTATATATGTATATGTATATATATATATATATATACATATATATATATGTATATATATATATGTATATATATATATACATATATATATATATATACATATATATATATGTATATATATATATATATGTATATGTATATGTATATATATGTATATGTATATGTATATGTATATATATGTATATGTATATGTATATGTATATGTATATGTATATGTATATATGTGTGTGTGTGTGTGTGTGTGTCCCATGTTGGAGATGATAAGGTCACAAGGCACTTGAGGTGCACCTAGGTAGTTCTTCTATGATGGTAGAATGCATGTTGACCATGGAGAGATGTAATGCACTTGGTGGGCTCCTAAGCGATTCTTGCATAGTGGATGTTACATGTTGTCTTGATGATGTGAAAGATCTTGGCATGCTACTATGGTGATAGAATGCAGGTGGTCTGCATCTGGGATGTGCTCTGTGTGTTTTGATTTTTGTTTTGTGCATGACAAAAGAGATTATATGGATACACTACGATAAAGGTAGGAGACACGAGTTATTGTCATGGCAATGTGAAGAAGGTCCTGGACAATTCCTACATGATGGCTTACTCGCAGATGTTATGAAGACCTGTATGAGGACTAGGCCTAAACCCAACATGAAAAAGGTTGGCTCTCTATAAACTTTCGATGAAAGATAGTACCATTCAATGATCGATAAGAAGACGATGATGGAAACAACTATGATAATGACTTTGTTTTGATGATTGTACCAAATGTGTTGATGATCGTGGAAGAGATAGAATACCTTCCTAGTTAAGAGGGAGTGTTGATGTATTTGTAACTTCGGAAGATATTCTAATGCATATTATCATTGTATGTTTTTGTGCCCCTATCAGAGATGTTTTTTCCTCCTTTTGGGATGTCATTATTGTGTATAGACCTTGAGGTACAACCTATGTTGTAAGTCGGGGCAATATTCCCTAGTGAAACACCATGTAAAGTATTTTTGGAGTCTCTCTAGGAGAATTCATCCCTGTTAGAGTAAGAGATTGGCCCCAATCATGTAAAAGGTGAGTCACTTGATTAGTATAAATAAGGAGGCACCCTCCCTCATTTATACACACCTCACACTCACTCAAGTTCACATGAGAGAGAGAGAGAGACAAGGAGGAGATATAGATAGTTGTTGAAGACTTCTTATTACTGGGATTGTTCATCTTATGACATAGCCTGTGTGACTGTACTATTCTGAGGAAGTTTGCGAGGTTTTCTCCTTTATGGTTTCCCAGGTGAAAATATTTGTGTCTTGTGTATCTATTCTATCTTATGCATATCATTGTACTTGTTATTATTTCATATAAAGATCCCAACTAGGCTAATATTATCTAAGAAAAAACAAAAATAACCAAGAAGTGGATTGAGGCATTTATGGAAGGATGGTACAAACATTTATATTGAGGATTGATACAAATGGATTGAACAATACATATAACATATCCTACCAGGGATTGAAACATAGGAATGACTTTGACTACCGAGGGAATCAATTGCATCCATGCTATGTACACTATATACCTGGGTGCATTAAGGTTTCAAAGACTGGATGACATGCTTTATCTATATTGGAGAGATATGCGTGCTATCAATCCACCTTGAGTTAGTAGTAGTTGAGTGTCTCCTTATGCCCCCCTCCCCCCACCTTTAATTTTAGCTAACAAATGATTAGTATCTATTTAAATTTATTTTTTTGTTATCCCTCTTGAGTTAGCGAGAACTAAGATATAATGGAAATATATGCATATCAAGGATAAGGGGTAGGATAGAAGGAGAAAGCCTTTCTTTACTATAGCTTGAAAGAGGATAAATGGGTGGATCCCTCACTATAATAAGTTGGAAAACTCTATCGAATAATTACATTAGAGTTGATTGTTGTGGTTACTGGATGCAAGTCTCAAATGTGATGATTGATGGTATGCAACTAATATCTCTAGTCTCAATCCCACTTCTTCACCCATGTGAGAATCACCTTATGCAATGAGTGCTAATTCAACTAATTCAACTATTCAAAACCATGAGGAATTGGTCAATTATGACTATACTATGCGGGAATAGTATAAACCCACTTAATACTTAGGATAAAAATATTAAATATTTTTTCATTAAATTCCTACCTACTACCCTAGATAGTTGGCATCCACTTGCACCACATGGTAGACACTTTCCATATATACCCTAGGAGTGCTTTTATTCTGATTCTGGTTTGATCCTGTCCACTTTATTGACTGCCAGAATTAGTAATTGCACCTTCATGCAGATTCTATCTGTATTATGATTTTTTCCAACTTTTATGTGGATAAGGTAAATCTAGTCAACTAGAAAACTGCTATCTTTTGTTTCCAAACCATCCTTGTTGGCTTTTGTCCCTTCTCCAGGGATCCCGACATAGGTTCAGTCCCTTCTCCAAGGATCTTGAGCCAAGTTCAATCCCTTCTGCTCAGCGCAACAAATCCCAAGATATCGGTCCGACAGAGAAAACCTCAGTCGGCACCACCTATGACGTAGATGTCGTCTAACCATATATATCTCTCTTTGATAGGTAATTTCCAAAACCATGTTTTCGCAGTTGGGTGGGATGATGTCTAGTACCTTGGCTCTACACCAAGGCTCTCAAAAAAGTACGTGAGTGGATTATTTGTGTTCACTGTGATTCAACAGCTAGGTTGCACCCCAGCTTCTCTTATGCAACTCAGTAAATAAAAAACAGATATGCAACATAGTCATATTCAATTAATACAATGCGACCATTATACATCTATTCATTTGTAAGAAAACCTATAGTCGATACAAAATTTACACATATATCTTAGACACATTCAATATTCACACATATACACAGAATATAACATGGAAACCCATCCAGGAAAAAACAACAAGGTGCTCTTCATCTGGCATGAGGAAATAGATGCACCTTTCGTTTGTGCACTAAGCTACAGACTTTTCTTAAGATCTTATTCTCTGAACAGACTCTTCCTCCCTCTCATGCTCTCTGATATTCTCTCTGTTCTCTTCCTACTTTACTCTACTAGTGATCTGCACACATCCTATATCAAATCAACCTTTCCTACTCTTCTACGTACTTAGTTGTATATCCTTTACTATGATGCACTTAGCAATACAGAGCCACCAACTAGGAGCTCACACTTTTTAGCCAACGAGAGTCTAACAATTCAGAGCTAACTGTAAATACTAACTATAGGGAGAATGTGTAACCTACATACATCTTGGGTTCCTTCTTTTATATCCCCATTACATACTTGCTACATATTCTATACATACTTAATAGAGACTCAATACTGACTCAATACAAACTCGATACAGACTCAATACAAACTCATTTTTTGTCACTTTCTTAGCTAACTTTCTATATCTAGCCAACATGATGTCTTTCTTATTCTAGTAACACCTAATTGGGAGGCACTAATGTCTTGACTTACAGAGATTCCTTCACGCATGTGATTTTCGTCATCTCTAGTCGAGCTCGTACCCACGATTGTTAAGATCTGTCACTTTCTCAACATTATGTCTTACTGTCATTTTCCAACCATTATGCTACTTGCATGCCTTCTGCTACTGATATTCTGTCGTACCTTCCCATGTCGCACTCCATCCTTCCATCCCAGCTTCCTTATCTGGCACAACTTCCTCTTCTGATGCCTCCTCCTCCTCTTCTTCCTCTCTTTCACTTCCTCTGTCCCAGCGTCCTTTCTCTTCTTGCCTTTATGTTGCTTCTTTTCATATTTCAGCATCTTCAAGATTCGAATAAGCAAGGTTTATGATATTTTTGAGTTTCTGCTTACTTTCTTCTCATGCTCTTACTTTTTTCTTGGTCTCTTGCATCTTTTAGATTGCTTCGCCTTCTTATAGAGGGCACTTTCTCTTACTCTAATTTCTATTGCATTTTTTTCCAAGGCATATACTTCCGTTGGTCGCATCTTCAAAAAATCTATGGTTACCTAGGCAACACTTTTGTGACTTCATTGGACTCTGGGGTTCCCAAGTCTAATACTTATCCTGGAATTTATACCTTGATTGGGTGGGCTATCGTTGGTCTCTACAATTCTGGTATTTCAGAAGTACCCAAAGCATCTTGCGACTTTGGTACTTAGGGCACATGATCTACTGCAATTTTTAATTCTTCAATTGTTTTACCTAGTTCATTCTACCTCTCTGTAATAGTAGTATTAAATTCTTTATGCTGCCTATCGAGGTCATGGAGACTTTCCTAAGGAGCTTCTTGTAGTGCCTCTACTAATGCTACTAACTCCTCATCATCAATATTGAAGGTATTGGTTTCCTTATTATCCTTCTGTTTCTTGTGCTTAGGTTCCCTTTGTTCTTTTGCATCTTTCCCTCCATGTTTTTGTTGTTCTAATGGTGGCTCTTGATGAGGAAAATTGGACTGAGTTTTGTTTGGCTCTATCCCTTGTTTGTTTTCCCTGGGGTCTTAATCCTGATTGACTTTTTCTCCTTCGCTTGAGTTGTCGGTGCTTCCTGTTGCCTTTCTTGTGGCCAATTACTGATAAAGGTTTCTAAATATTCTTCCATTAATACATATTGCATCGCCAACCACTGTTGTTGTGGGTCTCTCCATGGTTGGATGGTAATATAGTGTGGACCAATTTGAAATTTGACAATTCGTGGAAATTGGAAAATGGTAGTAGCATTAAGTCTCACCTGGTGCTTCACTAGATACTTTAAGGCTTCAGTATGGATGAAAAATTCAATGTTATATTTGTTTGTTTGTTCTTGTCTATGGAGAACCAGAGGTTCTGGTATCTTGCACCTCTGCAGCTAACAGGTAATTCTACCGATTGGTAGTCTGCTGGCTCATACCAAACAATAAATGAAATTAAGATCAACAACCAAGAATAATAAAAAGAAATACCTTCTTCCCGTGATGAGGTTGCATCTTGTAACAACTCATTAAGCAAAAATTGTGACTAATTGATATTAACTCCTTCTGCATAGAGTGCGTCTAGCATTACTGCACCTATAGTACATTGATTTGGATGTGATGCATGCAACACTTTGTCTGATAGTATAGTTTTTGATGTCCAAATAACATCATCATTAATGGATGATATTGAAAACCCTATGTCGACCCTGACCAGGTCATACTTATCCTTGACCTTCACAATCAGGGATGGGTCTTTGTCCTTTTTTAAAACTGATGTTGGGTCTGCTTCTACCCTTGGAATTCCTGTAATTATTGAAATTAGATCGACATCAACTGAGTACAGTTTATCTAGCCAAAGGAATCCTCCATGAAATATTACTAGCAGCTTCTTTACATAATTGTTCACTTCTATGCTACATCCAAAGTGTGGCATGAATAGTAATGACAATAACCCAAGTTGTTCCAGTCCTTTCACCCATTTCATTGCATCGAACTGGTTTGGTGAATCAGGTGTATATTTCACCAGTTTCATGTAGTTCTTTCTATCCATATCTCTTAATTTCTTTGTGTCATAATCTTCAAATGATAACTTATGCAATTGGGGCATGATATTGTGCAGTACTTTCATTCCTTTTGGTATTTGGGTTCTACCAATGTAGCACAACTCTTGCAAGGGATGCCAACCCATGGAGCATCCATCCTCCTTGGTGGAATATACAATGGCAATAAGTTCCTGGTTTCGGAGTCTTCTTTCTCTTCATGGAATGGTGGTGTGGTTGTAGCTTTCTCTTTTCTCTGCTTCTTCATTTTCTTCTTTCCCTTTGAAGATGGCGAGGTTCTTGGTTCCTGTACTCTGTGTTTTCCCGAAGGTTGAGGTGGAACTTGGGAAGTGGTTGGGCTATGTTGGTTCCGTGGGTGGGATATATCCTGCAGTATTTTCCATGATAGGGGTAGGTGATACAAGTCCCACTTCAAGTTCCACAATGGGACTATGACTCTATATCATAATGGCCATAAATTGGCTTCGACTCTTTGAGTTGCAGAAAATAATCACTCTTCTCTGTTCTAGGCATAATGACTCTAAAGGTGGGAACAACGTATAATATGAAACAACATATTTTCGATAGTTGTCCTTCACATGAGGAGGTATTTACTTAGAAATTAATTCATCCTTTCAACGACATGGGTCGACAATTTTTATCATTTAAGGAAGCTTTTCGACATGCCATCAATTAGCTAGCATCGATAAAGAAGATTAATGTCATTTATGGTAAACCGTTATACCAAGGTATGCTACCCAATTCTATCGAGATTTCCATAATAATGAATATCGAGTCAGCAAGTTACTTAATTATTGTTCCAACTTCACATCATTTCCTAGTGGTGTTATTTCATGTGATAATTTTGGTTCTCTTTTCAAGCTACAACAACTTCTTGTCACACTCCTTGCGACTTGTTGTTCATCCACTTACAGTTTTCGTCGCACTCCTTGCAACTTGCTTTTCCCTTCCAACTAGGTTATGCCAAGTTGGTAGAACACCCTTTTTTTTAACTTGTGACTTAATCGCAGCTATCAAAATAAGGCTTCAATCAGCTCCCATATTTTATGAGCCCTTGGCCTTCTGTAGCATCTGGTTTCTCTAACTTCACTACTGCTCCCTCAGTGATTTCCTTAAAAACATATGGACCTAACCAATGTGTTTGCAAATTCCCTGGATGCTTGAAAAATTTACTATCATACATAAGAACAAGACCTCTAATTACAAAATTCTTGTTCTTAATGTTTCTATCATGCCATACCTTTTGCCTTTGCTTTTCTAAGTTCTGGTGAAATCCTACAATGAAATGTTATTTTTCCACATGGATTAGTTGAAGCAATCTTTCTTCTACAAAATCAACATTTGTCATTTTCGTGAGTGTCACAACTCTCAAACTTTGCACAATATATTCCATAGGCATCACAATTTATTGTCCATATACCAACCTGAATGGTGTCTGACGTGTTCCCTTTTTTCATGTTGTGCGATAATCCCATAGTACTGCAGAAATCTTCTGATCCCAGCCATCCCTTTGCATATTGCAGAATTTTGTTAGTGCATTTTCCATAATCTTGTTAAACGCTTTGATAGATCCATTTTCTTGTGGGTGATATGGAGTTGTTCTTCTATGTTGTATCTGGAATTCATCAGTTAGTTCTTTAATCAATTGATTAACAAAATGCATACCTTGATCACTAATCAATATATTTGGGAAACCGAACCTTGTTACAACATTTTCAAATAAGAACTTCACAGTAGTACAATCCTTTACTAATGTAGCTTCTGCCCATCTAGTTAGATAATCAGTCACATTGATAATATACCTTTCTCCTGTGTGTTTTCCTTCTGGACTAATAGGTCCCACGAAGTCCACAACCCATTTATCAAATGCCTGTAATGTTATTTGTGCTACTAATTGTTACAACTGATTTTACCACACATGGTGGATCACACCTTTATGGCCTTCCCTGTCCCTCTTCAGACTCTTTGGACCCCATGGACCATTTTTGTACCCTTTATGTTTCCAAGATCATCCCTAAAAACATGCATTATTTTCCATACGCGACTTTTAAACCTATTATCATGTATATGCGCGGATATGACCCTCAAACCCGCGTACATTGTGATGTGTGCAAAAGGCCAAATAGTTTTGGAGTTTTCCTTGATGTGGATCCAAGTCAATTGTCTCTTGGCCTTCCATATGCCTTGAGATCGCTCGGATTTGACCTTCCATTACCCCATTGAAGCACTATATAAGGAACCCTTTGGATACATTGAAAGGGGTGGAATTGAAGAGCAAGAAACTATAGTCCATTGTTGCAGGAGCTTATACTTGAGTCTGCATCCCTTTGTCCCTTGGAGCACTTTGTGTTGTTCCCAAGATTACCTTTTCTTGTGAGCTTGCTATCAAGAGATGGAGGATTGAATTGGTGGAGGCCCAGGTGGAGGACTCAGTTTCTCCGGTTCGCAGAGGTGCCAAGAGAGGTTGTCACTATTGTAATCTCTGATTTATATCAATGGAAATATCTTTTCCTGTCCAATAATGTGTATTTAAATAGTGTTGAATCCATGGATGATTTTAAATGCTTATATGTTATTGATTGTATATTCTAGAGTAGGTCTAACACCATTATATAGAATGCTTGTCTTGTTTGTTGAATGTTGAGAGAGAAAATTGCTAATACAAGTGAGAGTGGAATTCCTCAATGGGGATCTACATAAACCATCCAGAATAAGGTATGTTTTGAGATCCTTTGGTGTTAGATGCTTTGTTTCTCTTACATATGGGAAAGGATTGATTTTTGTGGTTACTCTGTCTGTTGTGGTACCCCAAGCCATAGGAAGTTTTCTCCGTAACATAATTGGTGACCATACTGGGGAGTTCCTAGTCATTTCCCTTGGGGGTTTTATCGGCATTCAATGTTCTTGAATTGCTCTGATTTCTCTCTTTCTGAGTCGGGTCTAGGGGCATGTTAGCCTAGTAGTGTCTAATAGGAGTAAATTTTGTCTCAGCTTGTCTGTTTACCTTCTTTTTTATCTCTTTTTCTTCCTGTACATGAGTTTTGTCTTCATAGATGCGTGTACACGCAACTTTTAATGGGATATCCACGTATATACATGAGTTTTCAGCACACAGTCGCGTATGCCCTGAGTTTTTCCTTTTTGGGGAAGATTAAGTGTTGTTGGGTGAGTTTGGATAATTGCCGAGTCTTTTTGGATGCTTCTGGAGTCTGTATACATCTCTGTTTCTAACCAGAGACGCTTTTTTAGTTTAAATTTTTTGAGAATGTTCTTGTCATTGCATTTTCTATCTTTTGTTTTAGGATTAGTGCATTAGGTCTCTTTTACCTTAGTGCTTTGCTTGGGTGTTGTATGATAGTGCTTGCAGGGTCTGGGGGTTGTAGAGTCATACTTTTGCTTTGTTATCTCATTTTAATTCAAAAAATACAAAAACATTTTCTTTTGCATCATTATCCATTGTTGCATTTTGCATTTTTCATGGTACTTGCATTAGGTTTGCTTGGAGAAGTATTAGTCAAATTTTCATATAGGAATGATTGCATATTCAATTGAAGGAAAATTTTGCACTTCATGTAGTAGCATACCCCGTTTTTCATTTGACACAGTGCATTTGCATTGATTGTTAGGTGTGCATTTTACTTCTTGTTGCATCATAACATCATTAGTTGCACGATCATTTTCCCTTTTGAGTAATAAGGCAATTAAAATCAACGCATAATAAAATGAATTACACTCTTTTCTTTTATAGGGTGCACCAACAAGATTAGGTCTTAGGGTCTTGGAATAGTTCATTGTGATTAAATTCTCCAAGACCACTAAATGAAACATTTATGTGTCTATCCAAGTGAGAGAGTGAAATTCCTTTATATAATTAGTGTTTCTCAGGATCCTCCTCTTACAAGGGAGTTAAGCACGAGGCAGTGTGAACGGTTATTGATTGGGATGAACGCTGGTCATAACTAAGTAGCACCGGAGATATTTCCAGGATTGTATTCGTATCTGGGGCCTCTTTCAAGAGTTTCAGGCTTTGCTACCCTGCCCATAAGGTCAATCCCACCTGTGACTGTCTGCCTGAGCATTGATTATATTGAGGTGACCTTAGTTGCCTTACCTAGGTTATTAAGGGGGTACTTTGTAGAGGTTATTCTATAGGTGTCCTAGCCAGGTAGGGGTCAGATGGCACAATCGCTATATGCGTTGAAGCTAAGGGCCACTATAATTGGTTAAGAACCTCCAGTTGTTGTGTATAGGAGTCTCAAGCATCTCCTAGGCGAAACATACATGCTTCACCCGGGAGCTCACATATCCTACCCTTGTTTGCTTGTGATTTGGCTTTACATTGTATAGGTGTATGCTTTGTGCATGCTAGCATACCTAGGGTTTGTGTAATTAGATAGAGTCTTTTTCATTTTTTTAGTCATTGTAGATTCCGGTGCAACACTTCGCCGTTCTCGTCGTTTAGCAGGACTTCCTCCTTCCATGTCTCCTCCTCCTTTGAGAGAGAGAAACAGATAGTCTATGCGAACTACTTCTCACATTGATTCACACACAATGGGAGATCACGAGGATGAGATTCCTGAGATGTCTTCTCCACCTAATGAGGTTGGGGATGTAGATTCTACTCCTGTATATGATCCTTCACCATAAATACCTTCACATTATGGCTATGATCCCTCATTCACAAGTCATCGGTATTGGTTACCAGGTGATGAGACTCATCATGAACCCACAAGCACTAGTTATATTCGTTATGGCATGCCTGACACATCATGTTGAGTCAGAAATTGAACCTAGCACTACACCTGGGGGCACTCCTATTCCTTTCCATGCGGAGAGATTTGGGAGCACTAGTCACATTGCACCTTCCATCCTGGTGTTGGAAGCTACCGCACATGTTTGTCCCAGACCTAGTGTTAGTAGTCATATGTGGATACCAAAACTGAGATGAGTGACCATAGGAAACACCACTTACATCCCTTCACATGTCCCTTTGTCCTCAAACCCTACTCATTCAAATGCATTTTTGACAACTCCTCCTCCCCCTCATTCACGTGGTCCTTCGGGACGGAATGTTGCTACTAACCATGTTCATACTGTGACTACTCGCATGGTAGTATCTCAGAGTCAAGTACCTCATGTTGTATTGGGAGGTCATATTCCTATTTTTGTATCATCTCACGGTCCATCGCAAGGAGTTCCCCATATCCCTAATTATGGAGCTTCTCATGGGACATCCCATGGGACACCTTATGGAGCTTCTCATGGACAATCTTATGGACCGCAATATGGACAAAACTATCAACCCTATGGGTACGGGTATCAACAACCTGCTTACTTGTCTAATTATGGCTTTGTAGCACCACATACTCAAGGTACACCACATCATAATGCTTTCATGCAGCCCTACATGGGTCAAACGAGAGGAGGATATTATGGCCAAGGCCATGGTATTTACAGTAGTCAGCCTTATATGAACCAGAACTATCAGGGAGTGTGGCATAGACCAGCTCAACCTAGGATCCATTTCCTCGCAACGTTAAACTTACCTGACTTATCGAGACTCATGAACGATCTGGTATCTCATGACTCGGCTTGGTCGGCTGTCCCTAACAAGATTCCCTCAGACATTCCCAAGTTTGAGGGCAAAGCAGGAGAAGATCCTAGTGAACATGTCACTACTTTTCACCTTTGGTGCTCTTCCAATTCCTTACACGATGACTCAATCCATTTAAGGCTATTTCAATGCACCCTCACCGGGCTTGCAGCGAAATGGTATATAGAGTTACCGAGGGGGCATTCATTTTGTTCGATGACCTTGCTATGAATTTCCTCAATCACTTCCAGCTACCCATGCGTTACGACATTGGTACAGAACTCGTGTCAACATTTTGACAAGACAAAGCCACACATATCTCGGACCATATCCAAGAGTGGCATAGACAACAGAGGTTGATTAAATCCTTCATACCACCGGAATTTCTCCTTGAGTGGTTCCTCAAATCGTTGTTACCTTACATCGCGAAGGATGTTTCTACATCTAGAGTCCAAAATGAGGAACAAACAATCTTTAGGGCACATGAGTTGGATTTGATCTATGCTCAATATATATTTTTGTATGAGATCATACCTAATGCTCCGTATTCTAGTTTTGATCCCAAGATCAAGCCTGGACCACATGCCGATGGAATTGTGGGTTGTACAAGTGCCAAACCTGTGGATTCGGTTGTGAAACAAGTGAGCCAGTTGTCTATTAATAAATCCACTTGAGGGAAAGTCACGGATCTGTCCCAACCCACCCAAATGACGAGTGTACTTTCCGTGCAATCGCCAGACCAAAAGGGAAACCAGCAGTCTGAAAGGAATAAGAAAAAGAGTAAAAATAATCGTAAGGGTGGGAACAAGAATGAAAATGCCAGTTTTAATGACAAGAATGCCGGCAATGTTGGGGGGGACAAATAGTCTAAACATAAGGTTAAGTTTACTTGCAAATTGTGTAAGGAGGACCACCTCACTCACTTGTGCCCTCATATGGAAGATGCCTCGAGATTCATAGCACAGGACCCAGCTATGCTAACCAATCCTTTACCCCATAATCAAAATATGAACTCGAGGACGAATGATCCTCATTGTGCATCAGGCGGAGCTCAAAATCCACTGGAATCCAATACTAGTCATGGTTGCATCAACATGGTATGTGCTACTAAGGTTGTGACTCATGCGAAAGATTATGGTTCGTCACAACCAGACCTTGGAAAAGAACCCGCTCCACCCGATATCCCTTTGCATATCGAAAACCCTATGGATAAACCTAAAATTACACCTTGCATTCCTAAGGGAGTCCTAAAGCATTCGGGGCACAATCCTAATTCCTGAGCCACCCAGAACTATTCCGTTGTCGAAGACTTAGGCCAAACTCCTTGTGCGATGTCTGCACTTGAAGTACTTCAGAGTTGTCCTCCACAAAGGAAATCCTTGCTTTCTTCTCTTGGGATTAATGATGATAACTCTTCTTCTGTCATCAAATTTGAAACCATGGGACTACAACCTCACTGGACTTACCACATGTCTCTTTTGATTCATGTAGAGTGTCTTAATATGACCGTTAAACGCACTGGGATTGACGAAGGCACTGTTGCTTCCGTGATGTCTTTGTCATGCTAGAAGGGTTTGGGTTCTCCTGAGTTGTCTCAAGCCGCTACCATGTTGACCACCTTTGATGGTAGATCATTTTAGCAACATGGTATTCTTTCTTCTCTTAAGGTCCAATTGGGAGGGAAGATAGTCACGATCAAGGTTGAGGTGGTTGATGCACCCCTTGACTACAATCTTTTACTGGGTCATAATTGGATGTATAGTATGCAACCCATAGCCTCTTCTCTATTTCAAGTAGTATGCTTTCCATTTAATGGGAATATTGTTACGATTGATCAGACATCATTCCATAATCTGAGTGTCAGTGCATCATCGAGAGCTCCTATCTCAATTATCAATCATTCTCAGCCGACAACTGGGAGTGTGGGTGTGGGTATGTATCCATCTCTTATGGGGACCTTTAGTTGTCCTACGCCCATTCTTATGATCGGATCTAGTTTCAGTAGGGCTTCATATTCGTTGAAGTTGGTGTCTTTTCGGACTACCCATATGGAATATCATTGGATTCTTCCTTCACCGAGTCCTTCAAATGGACCTGTCAAAATGGATGTGCCGTTGCCTGTAGCAATGATAGCATATCAAGCGAATCTTGATTGTATTGCAAATCCTAGTCCTTCCTCTTCACGGATGGAGGAAGAGGACCCATATGTGATTCCTACATGGGAAGTTGAGTCCTCTCATGCACATGATTGCCTTGATGATGTTTTTCCATCAGATGAAGCCATTATTGAGTCCATGTCTGGGGTTGAACCACCTTGGGAACAGTTGCATCACAGATCATATTTTCTTCCTGAGCTTAACCGTATGGAGCATGAGGACGTTAGGGAGATTCTTAGCAAGAAGATCGATAGTCTCATGGTTCCATTGATCTCTCCTAGTCATATGGCTAATGGGAACATGGTGAATTTATCACCTACTATTCCTATCAATATTTCTCGCGATCCTGGCAAAGTTGAGAATGTGTACATTGGGGTGGACTGTTACCCTGATGAGATTAAGGAGTATACCAAGTTGTTTAAAGAGTTTCGTGACATCTTTGCTTGATCATACAAGGAAATTCCAGGTATCGACCCTCGTATTGTCGAACATGAAATTAAGACCTATCCAAATGCGAAGCCTGTTCAACAATGTTTGCGTGCGGTGAATCCTAGAAAATCACCCGCTATTAAGGCTAAGATAGAGAAACTGTTAAAAGACGGTTTTATCTATCTTGTTCCCTTGAAGGAGTGGGTTTCAAACCCCATTCCAGTTGATAAGAAGCAGGGAGCGATCCGTATATGCATTTATTTCCATGATTTAAATCGTGCTTGTCCTAAGGATAATTTTCCCACACCATTTATTGATCAGATTTTGGATGAGTGTGCGGGAAGCGAGGTATTCTCCTTCATGGAAGGTTTTTTCGGATATAATCAGATTTAGATCAAACCCGAGGATCAACATAAAACTGCATTTGTTTGTCCTTGGGGTACGTTTGCATATCAAACAATGCATTTCGGTCTTAAAATGTCGGAGCCACATTTCAGCGGGCTATGACCTTAATTTTTCATGATCTCAAAATGATTATCGAAGTGTATTTGGATGATCTTGCTACTCATTCTCATCTAAGAGTGCATCATCCATACCATTTGAGATTAGTATTCGAAAGATGCCTCCATTACCAGGTTAGGTTAAATCCTCATAAGTGCATCTTTTGCATGACGGCTAGTCACTTGCTAGGGTTCATTGTGTCCAAGGAGGGTATAAGAGTCAATCATTTAAAGGTTGAGGAAATACTTCAATTGTCTCCCCCGTGTAATATTACACATCTTCAGTGTTTGCAAGGCATGGAAAATTTCTTGAGGAGATTCGTGGTTAATTTTGCCAATTTGACTAAAGGCTTTATGCATCTTTTAAAGAAGGACACTACCTTTTGCTAGGAAGAGCGAGCTAAGGAGTCCTTTGATGCTCTTAAGCGAGCCTTAGCATCGCCCCCTGTGCTTAGTCCACCTGACTATAGCCGTGATTTTTTTATTTATGTGTCCAGATTCATGGAGACAGTTGGTATGGTTTTGGTTCAGGAATATGAGGAGCTCCATGAGCATGTCATATATTATTTGTGTCGGAACCTTATTGATGCGGAAATCCGTTATTCTCATGTGGAGAAACTTGCCTTGGCCACCGTGCATGCAGTTCAAAGATTGAGACATTACATTCTCCTTCGCCAAACCTTAGTGGTAGCTCATGTCAATCCATTTCAGTTCATCCTCACTAGAAGGATGATCGAGGGAAAATATAATAAGTGGATTGTTATTTTGCAAGACTTCGATCTCAAATTCGTTTCGGCAAAATTGAAGAAATCGTTGATCTTTACGGAGTTCATTTCTTATTTTCCAAGTGTGGAGGAGGAGGAGGTTTATGAAGATACATTTGTCGATGAGCATATTTTCCTTATCTCCACTTTGGACCCATGGTATGGGGATATCATTATATATTTGCAAACGTTGAAGGTCCCTACTCACCTTTCACGGGATGAGTGACGAAGATTACATCATGTATCTAAGAACTACCTTATAGTGGATAACACTTTGTACCGTCATGGGGTAGATTCCATTTTATGTTGTTGTTTAACCCATGATGAGGTTGAGGTTGTGCTGAATGATTGCCATGGAGGGGCGTGTGGTGGTCATTTATCTGGGCTTTCTACAGCCCAAAAAATCTTGAGAGTGGGATATTTTTGGTCGTCGATCTTCAAATATTGTGTCAATGTGTTCAAGAAGTGTCACCCTTTCCAGGTGTTTGCACACAATATGCACTCACATTCTACCTCGTTATATCCGATTATCACCGCTGGTCCCTTCACCAAGTGGGGGATTGACTTCATGGATTCCAACCTAGCTTTAGCTAGGGGAAATCATCACATCATAGTGGCTGTCGATTATTTCACGAAATGGGCTGAGGCTATGCCACGATTAAATCCGATGGTGAGACAGTCGCGCATTTTGTTTTCAACCAAATTATTACTCGGTTCAGCATTTCGAAAGATATTGTCACTGACTATGGTAGGCACTTTCAGAATAGAATGATGGAAGAGTTGGCTTCGAAGTTAGGGTATAAGAAGGAGCACTCCTCTTATTATTACCCTCAGGCAAATGGATGGGTTGAAACAGTGAATAAATCACTTAAGTCCATTCTCCAACGAACCATCGCACAAAGCAAGACAAATTGGCATATCATGCTATATCCTTCTTTGTGGGCTTATAGGACCGCGGTTAAGACTACCACCAGTTTCTCTCCATATCATCTTGTACATGGGGTGGAGTCTGTCTTGCTGGTTAAATGCGAAATCCCTTCATTGAAGCTAGCTATAGAGCTTTTACCAGACACTTCCGCATTGGAGGAACGTTTGGTCCACTTAGAGCAGCTTGATGAGCAGCGTCGGGATGCCTTAGTGGCTCTAGAAGTAAATAAGCATCGCGTTAAGGTCCAATATGATAATTTTGTCCATCCGAGGAGGTTTAGTGAAGGTGATTTGGTCCTATTATGGGATCAAGCTAAAGAACCCTTGGGGGCAGGGAAATTTAATCCCATGTGGCATGGTCCTTACGTAGTCAAACATGTGTTAGAAATGGGTGCCTATGAGCTGGTGGATTATGAAGGGACAGCCTTGGTGGAGCCTAGAAATGGGCTCTATCTTAAAAAATACTGTGCATGATCTTCAGCCAAGGATGATTATTGTATATTATTGTACAGGTTTTTGCATAGTTAGGTTTTCTTATGGTGATCAGGTTTGTTGATTAGCTTTTGTTTCTTATGGCAGATGTCAATGGAGTCTTTCGCTTACATAGGATTCGCTGATGGTGCTAGTCGCCACACCCAAAACTCAGCTTCTGCTACTTGGGTGATTTATACACCTACGAGTCAGGTATTGTCTTCAAGAGGCGTATGTTTACGACCTTCTTCGAACAATGTTGTTGAATATAGTTCCATTATCGAGTTATTGCGAGATGCCATTTCACATGGTGTTCTATCTCTTGAGGTATGTCTTGATTCGTAGTTAGTGGTTTCACAGCTTAATGGCTTGTATGGTATTAGGGATCCGACATTATTACGAAGATTCTTACATGTGAGATTACTAGAACGGAAATTTGAGAACATAACATATATACATGTTTCAATAATTTTTAATCAAGTTGCTAACTCATATGCTAACTATGTGTTAGATTGGCATTTGTTTCATAGACCATAATAATATCACAAACATACATTTTTACACACATGTAAATAAATAAAATCGATCATCATAAAAAAATTTCATTAAACATCCAAAATGTGACGTCATAATACATAAGTGTCCTAATACAAAAATGGGGCTTTCGAGCCACCAAAATATATAATACATGGTAGTACAAAAATGAAAAACTCTCAGGTCTCTAATCCTGAGGAGGAGGAGGGGCGTTCTGATCATGGTAGCACACCACAGCTCTAGCTAGTCATTGGAATAAGCGAACCCATGCCCATGGTACACCAACCACCTAGCACTGCATGGCCTCAAGCAAGTCCTCGACTTGCACCATGGGTACCTTGTGTGTCAAGCGTACAAAGTTTGTGTGGATACTTTGGAGCATCCGCTCCGCATCCACACCCATGATGTCATCTCCTCTTCCCCTCCATCTATGACGAGGGAAACCGTCTGGTCGTCATGGTCCAACATCTGCACACACATAAAAAATTGTCACTATGTATCATCACACGAAAACATGTCTTTTGAGTCAATATATCAAAAAACACAAAAAAAAGTTAATAATTCAAAAAACTTAAAAAGAGGGTTTGGGATTCGTTACCTATGTCACCATATGTCGCTCCTGGTGGTAGGGGCATGTCTAGATCTCCCCGAAAATATATCCCTACATAGGGATAGTCATCGATGGAAATGATCTACCACCGCCACCATGGAAAGAAGTCCACTAGGTAGAGGTTAGCCACCCTACCTCCACCCAGTCTACGCATAAAATTTTCCCAACGTCGTTGGGTCAGATCTCGAACTCCGTGTGGAGGAATGTCCACTCTAGGGCTTAGCCCTGGTTCACACTCAAAGAAGAACGTGCTCAGTATGCTGCCAAAACCAAATTTCCTCACCCTTCCCATATTGCAGTCACTGAGCTGCAGCTTCATGTTACTCAATGGCGCAATGCTCTAGTCATACACTATGGGTCTCATACACCCCACCGCATAGAAAATCAATGGCCACGAGGCCTGGTGGATTGAAGCTAGACCGACTATCCAGTCAAGTGCCAATAGTATGGCCTTCAGTCCTAGTACCTGGATCAAGTTTGTCAGGATTTGACTCCCAACCTTTTTCGTGTCCAGAAAATAGTATACTGCAATGTACTCATCAATGGTAAGGCCACCTCCAGGCCCGCAAGAGCATAGGTTCACCACCTCTCCCCGTCGAGATAATCCAGTAATAAAATATATGTCCTCAATCTCTATACTGAGAGACATCCCATCAATATGAAAAGAATATAAGTCTGGATCCCAGTAGTCTACTAGCATCTGCAGGAGTCTTGGTTTGGCCCTTAGGCTGCCAAGACACAAAAACTCATATAAACCACATGCACAAAGAGCTTGTTGAGTCATTAAGTCACCTTGAACAGCCTCTTCTACATATCCCTGTTCCCTCTCCCTCCATTCTAGAACCATCCTGCACATAAAAAATTATTTTTGGTCATTATATACCTTAAAAATCCTTATGCACGACCACATACACAACTGTTTGCAAAACAACCGCGTATGTACGCGGTTTTGGGAGGTTTTTCTGCGTATGGCCAGCTTTATATGTAGAAAAAACCATGATATCCACGTGGGCCAAAATGACTATTTTAGATTGCCCTAAAAATTAAAATTAACCATGGAAATTGAAAAAATTTGCATGAAATAGGAATAGGAGGACATGAGGAGTTACTGGGAACAAACGGTGTCGAATTTCGCTAGACGAAGCTCCCGGAATTTGCATTGGAAGTTTTGAGCTCAAATGGATAAAAATTTCGAGTGATATGGAATTTTTGAATTTTTTACTATTTATAAAAAAAAATTGAAACTTTTTGAAATTTTTTTACCCACTTTCTATAGTTTTGGACCATTTTTTACCATTTTGGACCATTTTGGACTAATTTGATGATGTAGGAGTCCATTTTGAGCATGGTTTTGACCCTTTCGTGTCGATTTCAGGTATTATGTCTAAACTAGCATATAGGTTAGGTTTCACATCCATTTGCACTTTGCATGACCTTATGACCATTTCATTATAACCTTAGGTACGAACCCATTCTATCTTGTCATGAAACCTCCTGGTTTCTTTTAGAAGTGACATGATGTGAATGGTAGAGCTTGACCATACATGGGTGCCCTAGTTAGCTCCTATTTTGCATTTGGTTCCCATGCCGACATTTTCCCCTTAGGGTGTGGGAGTCCTTTGTATAGTATCACCATGACTTTGCGCAAGAGCCTCATACTCCTCTTGATCTTTTTGCTGGCCCTTTTTCCCTAGGACTCCCTTATGTCAAGTTGTAATTGCATTATCATGAGTTTTGCTTGCCTTATTGAGCCTTATACCTGCTTTCATGCCTTTGATTATCAATTATATAGCCTAATCTTGTCTCATGTCTAGCCACGCAGAGCCATTTTACATATCCTTTGCATCTTGATTCCCCATTTTTTACCGGGAGGGGACTTTCCCCCGAGTGTCGTTATCCTACACATGTGTCCTTGCATTGAGAATAGGTATGCTCTGCTACTTGGAACTAGTTTGTTTTCCCCTTGACACTCGTCTCCTCCTAGTCTGTATAGTATAAAGCACTTTTATTCTTTTTCAAGCTTTTTAAAATATTTGAAAAAGTCCAAAATAAATAAAAAAACCAAAAATTCGGACAAGAAAAGATGTTATCTTTGGCAGTAGTCGAATCGTGTCACCTTCAAACAGAGCACTGTATATCACATCTGTTGGTTGGGTTAATAGTTTGACTTTAGGAGCTATAATCGTTTCTCTGAGTTTATCTCCACCGACTGGTTAAGCTTCCAGTCCCTATGGAGCCTCTGTCGATGCCTCCTATGTCGCAGAGATGTCCCAGTTTTGTATATTGATTTTATGCTACCTACATTCTGTCACCATTTTCCTTTATGATCTTATTCAAAGGAAGTTGAAACCTGAGTTGGCCATTCCTCAGTTCTCTTGACTTTGCATGTCGGCCATTCTCGGTACTGATACTGGTTCGTGCACATTATGATCGAGTCCTTCCACATTATACAGCTTTGCTGAGTACCTCGTGTTGGATGATGAGGGATACCTTAATATCCTTCTTCTAGCAGATTTCATCCCATCGACTTCAGATCATTTATCTTGGGACCTCATGTTGGATGATGAGGGATGCCTTAATTCCCTCCTTCCAGCGGATTTCATCCCATCGACTTTAGATCATTTATATTGGGATAGGAATCTAGACTCATTTTGAGTGTCTTGAGACTTGCAGTCATCAGTGGCAGGTTCTCTCGCCATCGACAGTTTTTGGAATACATCAATGTTCCCTTATCAATGGATTCTCTCAAGTGTTCGACCTCAACACATTTATTCACATTTGTTAGTTTGCACTCTAGTACCTTGATTCCCATTTTCATTATTGGTGAGTGATCTTACATCTGTTAACGGTATACATCAATGACCGGTAATCAGACAATGGACTACTATGTTCAACCTCGACACCTTTATTCACATAGTAGGACATGTACTCATAGTGGATTGTGTAGAAGACCTTCCATATTGGCGGTGTTTCATATATGCTACCTCCTTGACCGTGCCAGTGTTCATGAGATTTCAGCTCTCATGACTTGATTCCAGTGTATCTTAGATATCTTCAGCCATTATGGAGATCTTGATCCATTATATATCTTCAGCTTTCATGGAGACAATTATCCTTTGTAAATCTTCATCATGGAGATTCTGATCTATCTATATTGTATGTGGCAATGACCACACATGTCATATTTTGTATCATGCCTATTCATGGCCATTGTACTCTTATGTATCCAAGACTGCTATGTGTACTTGTAGTTAATATTATGTGCAGAGTTTGATTATTGTATTATACTATTGGATGGTTGGTTCTTCATCACTCCACTTCTGGGATGGACTTGTAATGTATTTCAGCCATCGTATCACCCCTCTAAACTCACACATTAGGGGGCATTTGTTACAGCTGATTTTACCACACATGGTGGATCACACCTTTATGGCCTTCCCTGTCCCTCTGTGGACTCTTTGGACCCCATGGACCATTTTTGTACCTTTGATGTTTCCAATATCATCCCTAAAAACATGCACTATTTTCCATACCCGACTTTTAAACCTATTCTCGCATATATACGCAGATATGACCCTCAAACCCACGTACATCGGGATGTGTGAAAAAGGTCAAATATTTTTGGAGTTTTCCTTGATGTGGATCTGAGTCACTTGTCTCTTGGCCTTCCATATGCCTTGAGATCACTTGGATTTGACCTTCCATTACCCCATGAAGCACTATCTAAGGAACCCTTTGTATCGATATAAGGAACCCTTTGGATACATTGAAAGGGGAGGAATTGAAGAGCAAGAAAACTACAGTCCATTGTTGCTGGAACTTATACTTGAGTCTGCATCCCTTTGTCCCTAGGAGCACTTTGTGTTCTTCCCAAGCTTTCCTTTTCTTGTGAGCTTGCTATCGAGAGGTAGAGGATTGAAGTGGTGGAGGCCCAGGTGGAGGACTCAGTTTCTCCGGTTCGTAGACATGCCGGCAGAGGTTGTCACTATTGTAATCTCTGATTTATATCAATAGAAATATCTTTTCCTGTCCAATAATGTGTATTTAAATGAGTGTTGAATCCATGGATGCTTTTAAATTCTTATATGTTATTGATTATATATGCTAGAGTAGGTCTAACACCATTATATAGCATGCTTGTCTTGTTCGTTGAATGTTGAGAAAACAAATTGCTAATACAAGTGAGAGTGCAAAAGCTCAACAGGGATCTACATCAACCATTAGGAATAAGGTATTGTTGAGGCCTGGAAAATCGCAGGTAACAATAGTTAAGGATTCTCCCCAATAAACATTCCCAACTAGCCTATTACTGTTTGGTATGGGGAATCCATCCGGTTTACGGTCCGGCTACTGTAGGTCAAGTAACAAATTAAAATGTTTTACCGATTACGGCTCGGTCCACCATGTATATTTTTAGTTTTTGTGTTTAAGTTATGATGTGCAAGTGCCTATCAAAAAATACAAAATTGAAAGAGATAACGAGGAGTGTCACAATGTGATACACAGGTTATTACCTCTCCTCTTAGCTCTCTCGCATTTAAATCACAAACAGCAAGAAACTAACTATTACTAACTAACCTATCCCTAGCGAGCAAAATTAACAGTTAACAATGAGTAATGTATTTCTGCACATGTATTATGAACAATTACAGATAGCTGTTACTTATTTCAGAACACATGAACATTAATAAAAATATGAACAACAAAATAGCTTATTGTTTATGACAACCTTCATTACTCACAGTGGAAATTTCACAGAATAAACTAGAGTGCATTCATAACATGAACAGAAATTCAATGAGTTAGAACGATCTCACAGTTAATGGACATAAGATGAAAACAAAATAGTTCACATTCAACTAATCCATAGCAAAGCATTTGAAACATTCCACCAAACTTTCTCCAGCAGAAAATTGTAATTCTTTATTGCAAAAGGAAGTAGTTCTTCTTACAATATACTCTCAAAAATTGCTTGGGAAAGAATTCCTTTCTACATCTAAGCTCTCCTATATTTATACAAAAATCAAAACCTTTGGGCTGCCCCTCGATGACTTTTGGGCTTCCCCAACCTTTCAGTTCCAAAATTTGTCTTGTAGTATGTGCTCATAATTTATATAATATATTACATTTTTAAATCAAAACTTTTAGAACACTTTATGAAGAGGGGCCCGCTTGGTCATTTATGAACTTTTTCCATGCCCAGGCCTCTGTTGCTATGCCCTCAAATCTAGAGGGTTCAAGAAAACAGATATTTATCTCATATTTGGTAGCCTGGTTCCTGAACCCTTCTATCCTTGCTGGGCTCAGACACAACTGATCTTCTAACAGATGAATACTCATAGTTGCATGTGCCATTGCATTCTTTAAAATTCGCTCATCTAGATCCTTTAATTATTGGATCTCCTTCAACAACTAGAGCCTTCTTCTTTTATCTTTTAGACATATCTCTTTTGCAGCCATCACCCTGTCATGAACATAGCACGTTCTTAGACCATTTATCTTTTACCAAGTGAAACAATATAAACAAAAACTGTATCAATCTATTTACCTCTTCCATTTGCATTCTGAAAAATGAACTATACACAGTATTAATGCATGAAAAGAAACATGTCAAGGTAAAAATAAAATCCTACGATTATGCTTAAAACCCTGTCTGCAACCAAAATGACAACCCTGATAGCAAATATTCTTCATATTAATCCTTGTCGCATCTGAACTAACTCAAAATCCTCCAATGAAAGCATGAACCACATTGCCGCTACTGCGAATCTCCAAAACACTAGACTCTATACTATTCTCCTCATCGTCGAAAACCGTAACTAGACCAAAACTTTGAAGACCTCCACCATCCCATGAAAATAGGGTAAATGCATACAAACAACAAGGACTGGAGCAAAAACGTGGGTTATGAATATTTGGTGAAAAAGAGTTGGCGAGAAAAAACCCTATCAACGGTTGGAAGCACTAGATGTCGGGAGAATAGTACTATTGACAGCCACAACGACGGACAACAAACAAACTACGGGTCCCGCAAGACTATTAAGTCTATCAGCGTCAGAGACTCGTAACGCTAAGTGTCAAAGCTTCAAAACTAAGCTTTTCTGTAGTGTCGGCGATCGGAAGATCTAAAAGCTAAAGGTCGGCAGTTGACAACACTAAATGTCGGGGGAATAGTCTGATCGACAGCCGCAACGGCGGACTTACAAACTACTATGGTTCCGTGACAAAATACAACCCATCGGAGATCGGAAGCTCTAACTGCTAAAGTTCAGAACTTTAAACCTAAACGTTCTCGCAGTGTCGGAAATGCCAAGCACTATTATCGTGGTGATTTTGTATCAGCGATCGAAACCATCAACAACTAACTCCCACAACGTAGTATCAGCGAGATATAAAAGAACTATTTGACTTACTTTGAAATAAAAGGTATAGGAGCCTAGGTTACTTAAACCTTATTGGTGATCGGAGAGACTAACCACTACAGCATCAGTGATCTTTTAAGCTTCTTATCAATTTCCCTCCGAAACGTCGACGGCATAAAGGACAAGCCCTCCGATCCAATCTCGAAACTCGTTCCTATTGCGATGAAAAAAATGTCGTCGTTAGTCAAAATAAAAGGTTTGAGAAATAAAACAAAAAGGAGATAAAACACGGATCGACGAGAAACAGGACTGTCCATCAGGACGTTCACTGTTTTCCTTCTGAAACATTGGTGGCATAAAGGACTAATTCCCTGACTCATTCTTCAACAGACTCCCAACAGCGATAAAAATCATCGAAAAATCAGAATGTTAAGCTCTGAACAATAAAACAAAACTCCACAGTCTTTATCCATTGGCTAGACAAAAGGTAGTTTTAGATCATTCAAATCCTGAAACGAAGGAAAAACAGTCAACCAATCCTCTGACTTCCCAAATATTAAGATATATTTAAAAGTAGAAAAATTGGACTTCCAGGATAGATTTAAAGAAATCGAACAAACCTAGTCTAGATAAAATCAAAAGGAGGGTCCAAAATTTTAAAAAATTTGGGAAAAAGGTTGCAGCTACAACAATTGGCGACTACCTGGCTAACACAGATCTCTGAACACTTTCTTCTTTGATCAATACACTATTTTGACAATAAATACCAACATGCTGAATTCTTCTAGATGTCTGGATTTCCCAAATGGAAAATGTATGTACTTTAATCATTGATGATAGTCCAATTTAGGGGAAAATGGGAACCAAGATTTCAAAGTCTAGATAACTCTTTTGAGGCCAGGAATATGAGTTTCATTTTTTACCTTTGTCTTTGGGTAGCTACCAGCTTAGACACCACAGGATTGTAACATATGGTAAACAGAAATATTTGTTTGTTCCTCATTCCCATGCCATTTTGCACTTTTGTGCTTTTGGAATTTTGTCCTTTCATGAGTCCTCCTACATGCCTTCTTTCTGAAATTTTTTATTCAGGCTCCTCTATCCATAGTGTCCTTTTGTGTGAGAGATGTATTGATTTTTCAGGTCACGGATGGAGAAGAACTTTGGAAATCTTGTAATCATATGGTTCAATACTTTGTTTTGATACATATTGCTTTCTTAGGAAATTTTGACTCTTATTTGCCTTTTGGCTTTCAATTCTTGGCATGGGATCATTTAAATATAATATACTGTTTACCTTGCTTCTTCTCCATGGGTCTTTTGTTTTCACCCCCTAAGACATTTTTAAATGTGAGATGAATGGAGCCCGTAAATAGTATTCCAGAACTTTTGGTCTTGAGTTATTTTACAAGGATTAAGTAGGACTTCAATGTGTTCATAGCCATTTAGGAAAACTGCTAAACTAGAAGAAGCTCTTTTAAATAAATCAATAGTACACAGTCTTATAATCAAGGATCTTAGTTAATCCAGAATTCTGATGAACTCCATGCAACCAAAATTTGTGCTTCTTTATTAAAATCAATCAAAGCTCTAACTAAAACAAACAAAATAATCAATTTATTTATGTACAAGATAACCAAGAAATAAAAAATTAAGAAAAATAAGGTTTGAGAACCAAACCATTAACTGGTAAGTTCTCTTCCCACCCCCGTAAGTCTATTAACTTGTAAGTTGAGTGGCCAAGCTTTGCTGCAATCTGAAAATGGTGCCCTACCCATAACTATTGAAACTTAGTGTGCTTTCCCTTTTCATCATGTGGGTGATCCCACTTAAGAACCAGATCTCCTACTTTGAATTCCTTGTTCCCAGCTTTCTGCTTATCAAACCAATGTTTCACTATTTCATGTTGATGCTTAAATATTTCTTTGGCTTTGGACCTAAACTCTTCTAACTTCAAAAGATTATAGATTCTGATCAGTAGGATTTCATTATCGATACCTCTAGACTCCTGAGCTATTATGGAAGAAGGTAACAGAATGTTGGGAGGAAGAATACCTTCTTTTCCATAAACAAGTGTGTATGGTAACACACCTAAGGAATTCTTGGGTGTGACTCTATCAGCCCAAAGAGCATTTGATAATGCTAAATGCCAACTTCTCTGATTTTCTATCACATATTTCTTTAGGATCCTAATCAGAGTTTTATTTGTGGATTCTGCCAAACCATTTCCTTGTGGGTAATAGTTTGTAGAATAATGCAACTTGGTTCCTCTTTCATTAGCAAATGCAGTTAATCTAATAGAAGAAAAGTAACTAGCATTATCAAAAACCAGGGAAATTGAAACTCCAAACCTGGTCATTATGTGATCTTGTTAGAAATCCATGACTGCATCTTCATTCACTTTGCGTAACGAAATGGCCTCGACCCATCTGGTGAAGTAGTTAGTTGCCATCAAAATGTACTTGTGATGCAAAGAATAATTTGGGTTTATTTCCCCAATAATATCGATGCCCCATTGTTCAAATGGTTCTTATATGATCACAGGCTTCAATGGTCCTGCTGCTTTGGCTTGTCTTCCAACAGACATCACATTTTCTAGCATGGGCATGTGCATCCTTGAACAGTGTGGGCCAATAGTATCTGGCTATGAGAATCTTTTGTGCTATTGTATCTCCAGAAAAATGACCTTCAGCAGGGGTATCATGCAATTATGTTATGACCTTCTTTGCATCTTCCTATTCTAAGCACCTGAGAAAAACTCCATCATAATTCTTTCTGAACAATATTCCGTCAATTATCTGATATGAAGTTGATTTCAGGCGTAATGCTCTTCACTATTTGGCACTCCAATGCTCTGGTAAATATCCATCTTGAAGGTAATGAACTAAGTCCCGGTACTAGGAATCTGGAGCTGTGAATAAAAGACATACATCCACCATGTGTAACTCAGCTTCATTATCCCAATTGTTTTCCTCATTGTTCTGTCCTTTAGTCATCAATTTTCATAATCCTTGTCCTTTTACTATGGATGCTGGTTTGAACTCAAGATCATATTCTTGTAAGGTTGTTACCCAGTTGCCCCTTCTTTCTCCTAATTCGTTTTGTACAGATAGAGATATTACAGCTGGGTGTGGAACTATTACCTTAGTACGATTCTTAAGTATATATGACCTGAATTGTTTTACCGCTTTAAAAACTACATAACCTTGTTTATCAACAGCTGGATAATTCAATTCAGCCCCCTGCAGACCAGTGCTCATAAATGATATGGGGTACTCATCTCCCCCATCTTCCTTCTGTGTAAGCACTACTACTAATGAATCATCAGATGCAAAAGTGTACAAAATAAAATCCTTTTCGAAATCTGGACTTTTGAGAGAGGCCGCATGAGCAATATATGTCTTTATATTCTTGAATGCATTCTTCTCCACATTAGTCCATTTGAATTGTACACTTTGTTTAACCATTTGCTGCAAAGGTTTGACAATTTGAGCAAAATCTGGTACAAACCTTCGCACAAAGTTTATTGTCCCTATAAATGATTGCATACACTTTTTGTTATGTGGTAAAGGGATGTTCTATGGCTTTAATCATTTCTGGGTCTATGGAGATCCCTTTCTTAGAAACAACATGACCGAGTAGCTTTCCTTCTATGACCACAAACACGCATTTCTTAGGATTCGGTGAAATACCATATTTTCGACAATGCTCAAAAATTTGTTTCAGATGAAATGCATGTTCCTCTCTCTTTTTCAAAAATATGGTAACATCGTCTAGATAAACCAAAACACTGCGGCCTATCAGACCACGGAAAGCTATATCCATGGCCCTCTGGAAAGTAGCTTCAGCATTAATAAGTCCAAAGGGCATTCTCCTATAAGCAAAAGTTCCCCATTTGGTTTTGAATGTGGTTTTAAGTCTGCCTTCTTCTGCTACTAATACCTAATTGTAACCACAGAATCCATCTAATAACGAAAATAGTTCAGAACCTGAAACCATCTGCAGTATTTTCTCCATGGGTGGGACTGGATAGTTATCTTTATCTGATGTGCAATTTAGGTTTCTGAAATCTACACAGAGCCTGATTTCTCCTGACTTTTTCCTTACTGGAACCAAATTTGAAACCCATTCTGAATGCCTGACTTTGAATATAATTTTAGCATCCAACAATTTTTTCACTTCACTTTGAATTAAAGGTTCTATCTTCGGGTGAATCTTCCTCAAAGGTTTTTGGTAAGGCTTGACTCCAGCTTTAATCAGGATCTTCATATGTCCAAGCAAGCACATCTCTGTATTGTTTGAAAAGACTAATGAACTTATTTCTTTCACTCGGAGAACAACACTTCCCTAAATTTACATATTTGGGTTCAACTTTAGTTCCCAAATTTATCAGCTCAAATTGTAAGGATGAGCTATGAGTCTTGACTTTTGCTGGCTTTCTGAATTTGTTGTCTAAATCAAACATTCACTCCAAGGTCCTGACCCCTTTAGGGATACAGTTGCCAAATTTTAATTCGACTTGGTGGTCTTCATCATCGATTATTGCTCCTTTGAAAGTCTCATCATTCATCAAACACTCCAAAATTTGTTGATCATCATCAAAAACCCGTAGATTGGTGATCATGTCTGGAACTGAAGGCCTAAAAATTAATTCAATAGAGCATCTGTGATTTGAAGGTACTAGCCTTGCAGCTAAGGTAGCTAGTAAATCAGCTGCTGCATTCTTTAATCTAGGAATGGACACAATATTGAATGCATAAAATTTGTAAGAAAATCCCAAACTTCATTCTGATACGTTTTCAAATGAGGTGAAATGCAGTGTATCTTATTTCGAATTTGCTTTACAACTATTTTAGAATACCCATATACTTTCATATTTTTTACTTTTAGTTCAATTGATTTTTTAAGTCCTTGAACTAGTGCTTCATACTCGGCCGTATTATTTGTACACTTGGATTCTAATCTACAAGAAAGAAAATTTTTATTTTTCTTTGGATCAATCAGGACACAGCTAGCGCCTGATCCTTCCAATGTTTTAGATCCATCAAAATAAAGGGTCCAAAAACTATCTACTTCTACTGAACTTGAATCAAAAACTACATCTGAAACTAAATCTACTATTTTACAGTCAATCTCATCAGCCCGTGAAAATCGAAGGAGATTAGGCTGGGTGTCAGCTATACTGCTGGCTTCTTCAGCTTGGTAATTTCCTGGTTCCAATTCAATGAAGTAATTTCCCAACACAAAGTTTACCAGTTCATTCTTTCCCTCTAACTGAGTAACATTGTATTTCATTTGAGGCTCTCTTACTATTTTTATCTGATTGGGACTTCCCTTATGAGGCAACCATAAATGTGACCAATCTGATGCGAAGTATCCATCTAGCCTTGCTGACCAGTCTCGACTCAAAACAAGTCCATAAACATTAGGTATGTCTACCACTACAATATCGATGTACTAACATACCTTCTCATTTGCAGATAAGCAAATCAGAACATCTTCCATTTCCCTGACTACTTTCATAGCTATCCTGTCCAACTGAAGAACCTACCAGGTAGAAGGTTTAGGTTGTCCATTGATTTTCTTGCAAACTGAAAGTGGCATAACATTAATTGATGCCCTTGAGTCTACTAAACAGTTGTGCACATTATAGTTTAAAATCTCAAAAGTTAGGAGAAATGGTGGGGTTTTAAACTTAGACTTACCTCCCACACTTGCTTCAACAATTTCTTCTTCAGGTTGGGTGTCAGTGGGAAGCTCTTCCTCTAGTACTTCAAGTGATTTTAACAATTTTTCTTTCTACTGAGGTACATTACACATTTCAAACAATGAGATATTTACCTTAGCCTTTTTAATGTCTTCCACAATATCATACCCCATCTCAGGTACTTTGAGATTCTTCTTGACATTATCAACCTTGTCTTCAACAGGCTTAACAGGCATGTTAATTTTCTTCGAATTTTGACTTGAAATGGTAAATTCAAGTATTTTAACAGTTGTAGTGTTCTTTTGTATTTTCTTCATATTTTCTTGAAGTTTCTTGATCTTCGGAAGTATTGAATCGTTTTCTTTTAACAAACTCTGACTTCTTGTTGTCACATTGGTTTCTGATGTTTCCTCTTGTTTCAGAGAATCTTCCTCTTTTGTATCAAACATTGAGACACAGTCCCATAAAACCAGAGTATCCTCCTCTTGTTTTTCTGTGGATTAATTGTCTTTTTCTTCCTCCTTATCAGTTTCTGTTAGTTTGGAGTCCAATAACTGATTCATTACCAACGTCATAGAATTTATCCATTAGGCGCAATTCTTCTCAGAATGAGGTTGCTGATGAAAAGTGCAAAAATTATCCATGCCTACATCAGTTAAATTCATTGTTGCAGGACTGTGTGGAGGAGGTTTAGATTGGTTGTTTTCCTCCCTCCTTTTATAGTAAGGCTTATATGATTTGTGAGCTTCCTTTTCTTTTTCTAAATCTATTACTTTGTTGGATAGCTTCTGCATCATCTTCAACATCCCTTCAAAATTCTATGACCGCTCATCCTTCGGCTTACTCAGTAATAAAGGTTTCTTACCTCCAAAATTATTTTCTTCCGACTGCACAGGATAATTTTCTATGCTCTCCATCTCAGCCTCTACCTTCTTAGCTTCTTCATAGGTTTTTGATAATGTAGGTTTGACCGATATCTTGGAAAACATGGCCAAGTCAGGCCCTAGAGCTGAAGTATAGTATTCGATCAAAGCTTTTTCAGATGGCTTATCAGTTGCAGTAAAACTTTTTAGATAGGCACCAAACCTTTCAGTGAAATTATACACTTGTTCTTTTCTTTCTTTCTTTAGAGCTCATAACCCTTTCATTAAAGCTGCATGAGTTTTCTGGACTGCATATTTACTTCTAAAAATTCTTTCAAATGTGTCCCAATCTGTGATTGAATTTGTAGGAAGAGAAAAATACCATGAGGTTGTTGTTCCTTTCAGGGTGTGTGGAAACAATCTACAGACCACATCTTCATGCTCTCCAGCCCGTAGTCCTTCTATAGCCAAGTAAAAACTTTGCAAATGATCATCCACCAAAATTCCTTCACTTGGGTCAAAATTAGGAAACATCTTGTCAAAATCCTGAGGCAAATCATGCAAAGGAGCTTCTAGGTTTAAAGGTGACCCGGCCCTCCAAGCAGGCTATGGGGGTTGGTTTGCATTTACATTAGCCATGATTCTGAGTGGAGACTGAGGTGGTGACTGAATAGGGGTATGAACAGGTGAATAGAAAGGTGTATCTGGATCCAATTGATTCAAAGGTTGGTCAACTTCCTATAGGTCTACTTCTACCAGTTCTTCAAGGCCTTCTACCAACACTGAATCTTCTAATTTAGGGCGATCTTTCTTTTGATATTCTCTTCTAGGTAAGATAGGAATAATCAATAATCCTCCGATCTTCTTCGCATATGCCCTGGTAATTCTTCGTAAATCATCAACTACTTCATTATTGACTAGATATAGATACCCTTTATCTTCAGGAGTTGAACTGTGAAACAAACTGCTTTCAGAACTGGCACCGGTGGGGTAATTTTGAGGAAAAAGGTTTCCTCGGCCAGCCATACACTTGCGGCCCTTCTTCTAGCGCCAAAAAATATTGAGGCCTAGAAAATTGCAGGTAACAACAGTTAAGGATTCTCCCCAATAAACGTTCCCAACTAGCCCGTTACTGTTGGGTATGGGGAATCCGTCCGGTTTACGGTCCGGATACCGTAGGTCAAGTAACAAATTAAAATGTTTTACCAATTACGGCCCGATCCACCGTGTATATTTGCAGTTTTTGTGTTTAAGTTATGGTGTGCAAGTGCCTATCTAAAAATGCAAAATTGAAAGAGATAATGAGGAGTGTCACAATGTGATGTGCAGGATCTTACCTCTCATCTTACCTCTCTCACATCTAAATCACAAATAGCAAGAAACTAACTATTACTAACTAACCTATCCCTAGGGAGCAGAATTAACAGTTAACAATGAGTAATGTATTTCTGCACATGTATTATGAACAATTACAGATAGCTATTACTTATTTCAAAACACATGAACATTAATAAAAATATGAACAACAAGATAGCTTATTGTTTAGGAAAACCTTCATTACTCATAGTGGAAATTTCACAGAATAAACTAGAGTGCATTCATAACATGAACAAAAATTCAATGAGTTAGAATGATCTCACAGTTAATGGACATAAGCTGAAAATGAAATAGTTCACATTCAACTGATCCATAGCAAAGCATTTGAAACATTCCACCAAACTTTCTCCAGCAGAAACTTGTAATTCTTTATTGCAAAAGAAAGTAGTTCTTCTTACAATATACTCTCAAAAATTGATTGGGAAAGAAGTCCTTTCTACATCTAAGCTCTCCTATATTTATACAAAAAGAAAAACCTTTGGGCTACCCCTCGATGACTTTTGGGCTTCCCCAACCTTTCAATTCCAAAATTTGTCTTGTAGTATGTGCTCATAATTTATATAATATATTACATTTTTAAATCAAAACTTTTAGAACACTTTATGAAGAGGGGCCCGCTTGGTCATTTATGAACTTTTTCCATGCCTGGGCCTCTGCTGCTATGCCCTCAAATCTAGAGGGTTCAAGAAAATATATATTTATCTCATATTTGGCATCCTGGTTCCTGAACCCTTCTATCCTTGCTGGACTCAGACACAATTGATCTTCTAACAGATGAATACTCACAGCTGCATGTGCCACTACATTCTTTAAAATTCGCTCATCTAGATCCTTTAACTGCTGGATCTCCTTCAACAACTGGAGCCTTCTTCTTTTATCGTTTAGACATATCGCTTTTGCATCCATCACCCTGTCATGAACATAGAACGTTCTTAGACCATTTAGCTTTTACCAAGTGAAACAATAATAACAAAAACTGTATCAATCTATTTACCTCTTCCATATGCATTCTAAAAAATGAGCTATACAAAGTATTAATGCATGAAAAGAAACATGACAAGGTAAAAAAAAAATCATGTGGTTGTGCTTAAAACCTTGTCTGTAACCAAAATGACAACCCTGATAGCAAAGATTATTCATCTTAATCCGGGTCACATTTGAACTAACTTGAAATCCTCCGATGAAAGCATGAACCACATTACTGCTACTGCTAATATCCAAAACACTAGATTCTATACTATGCTCCTCGTCATGGAAAACCCTAACTGGACCAAAACATTGAAGAGCTCCATCGTCCCACGAAAATAGGGTAAACACATACACACAACAAGGACTGGAGCAAAAACGTGGGTTATGAACCTTTGGTGAAAAAGAGTCGGCGGGAAAAAACCTTATCGGTAGGAAAAAACTCTATCAGCGGTCGAAAGCATTAGACATCGGGAGAATAGTCCTATTGGCAGCCACAACGGCAGAAAACAAACAAACTATGGGTCCTGCGAGACTATTAAGTCTGTCAACGTCGGAGACTCTTAACGCTAAGTGTCGGAGCTTCAAAACTAAGCATTTCCATAGTGTCGGTGATCGAAAGCTCTAAAAGTTAAAGGTCGGCAGTTGACAACACTAAATGTCGGGGGAATAGTTTGATCGACAGCCACAATGGAGGAGTTACAAACTACTATGGTTCCGTGACAAAATACAACCCATCGGCGATCAGAAGCTCTAACTGCTAAAGGTCGAAACTTTAAACCTGAACGTTCCCGCAGTGTCGGAAATGCCAAGCACTATTATCACAGTGATTGTGTATCGGTGATTGGAACCATTAACAACTAACTCCCACAATGCAGTATCGGCGAGATATAAAAGAACCATTCGACTTACTCTGAAATAAAAGCTATTGGAGCCTGGGTTACTTGAACCTTATTGGTGATCAGAGAGACTAACCACTACAGCATCAACGATCTTTTAAGCTTCTTATCAATTTCCCTCCGAAACATCGGTGGCATAAAGGAAGCACTCTGATCCAATCTTGAAACTCGTTGCATTTGTGATGAAAACAAGGTCGTTGTTAGTCAAAATAAAAGGTTTGAGAAATAAAACAAAAAGGAGATAAACCACGGATCAGCGAGAAACAGGATTGTCCATTGGGACGTTCACTATTTGCCTTTTGAAATGTCAGTGGCATAAAGGACTAATGCCCCGGCTCATTCTTCAACAGACTCCCGACAGTGATAAAAATCATCGAAAAAACAGAATGTTAAGCTCCGAACAATAAAACAAAACTCCACAGTCTTTATGCATTGGCTAGACAAAAGGCAGTTTTAGATCATTCAAATCCCGAAGCGAAGGAAAAATAGTCAACCAATCCTCCGAATTCCCAAATATCAATTTTTTTTAAAAGCAGAAAAACTGGACTTCCAAGACAGATTTAAAGAAATTGAACAAACCTAGGCTAGATAAATTCAAAAGGAGGGTCCAAAAATTTAAAAAATTTGGGAAAAAGGTTGCAGCTGCAATAGGTATGTTTCGAGATCCTTTAGTGTTAGATGCTTTGTTTCTCTTGCATATGGGAAAGGATTGATTTTTGCAGTTACTCTGTTTCTTGTTGTACCCCAAGCCATAGGAAGTTTGATCCATAACACTAATGGAATTTCATCTCTTCAGGATGGCTTCCCTATTGTTTGACAGATATCATAGCCACGATAATAATCTCGAGCGTTTGTATGCATAGTAGGACACCATAACCCTGCTTGCAATATCTTGAGCATAGTTTCTTTTCCTTCATAGTGGTCTCCTGCGACACTAGCATGTGCTTCGCTTAATATCGTTGGGTGCTTGTGCTCCAAAACACATCGTTGGAGTATTTCATGAGGGCCCAGTCTATACAAGTGCCCAACAATCAATTGGAAATCTACGGTTCGCGTTACTAACTATTTCTTCTGCATCATTGTAAATCCAGTTGGTGCAAAATATGTACTTAGAAAGTATATGATATATTTATATTGATCATCAAAGGCGGTTATCGCAAATAGTTGCGCATCAAGAAGATTATCTTCTAGGCTAGTAGGTTCTTCTTCACTTTCAATTTTTGATAGGTGGTATGGTCTCAAATTCAATCGACCTGGTTTAACAATTATCTCAAAGTTAAATTCCTAGAAGAGGAGAAGCCACAGACAGATATTCCCCCCCAACACTGTCTTATTGACCAAATATTTCAGTGCAGAATGGTCAATGTACATTTTGAAATGTCCACCCAGCAACTAATGTCTAAATCTTTGCAGTGCATACACGATCGCTAGCCCTTCCCTCTCTATTCTGGTGTAATTTTTTTCTGCAGTCAATAACTTCCTTCTAGAAAAAACAATGGGGTGATCAATAAATCCTTCCACTGGCTACATCAATACCACACTGAGTGCGACAGATGATGCATCTACATGAACTTGAAATTCTTTTTTCCAGTCTGGAAATACAAGTATTGGCGCAGCAACCATCTTGTTTTTCAGATTGTCCAGACTCTCTTGACATTCATCTGTCCACTGAAATAGTGTATTTTTCCAGTAGTCTTCCCATTGGGGAAATCACCTTTGCATATCCCTTGATAAACTTTTTGTATCATCTCATATGTCCTAATGTTTCTCTTAACTGATTAACCATGTTAGGTGGTGGTAAGTCGAGGATGATGGCAATTTTGGATGGATAAACCAAAATTCCATCACGACAGACCACATGGCCTAACATAGCTCCAAAAGGCGCATAAAAAATACACTTCCTTAAATTGAGGGAAATTTGATACTGGTGCCATCATTCCAATATCATTCTAAGAATTTCTATGTGATCTTTTATAAGATCAAATACTTTCCATTTGTCCAAGTAAACTTCAAGAAATTTGTGTATAAAATCTTTAAATGAAACAGCTACGATTCTATAAAATATTGCAGGCGCATTCTTGATTCCTAAGGGCATTACCGTGTATTGGTGGCATCCCCACTTCGTCAAGGTAGTCTTGTATCGGTCCTCCTTTGAAATTCTTATTAGATGGCAGCCTGAGAATCCATCAGTGAATGAATACATTTCTTGTCCTTTGACATTCTCCAATATTTCATCTGTGAATGGGGTCATAAATGGATCATGCAAGAAAATATCATTTAATTTCTCGAGGTCAACACAAATTCTCACTTCCCCTGAACTTTTCTTCTCTTGTACTACAATCGAACTGGTCCATTCTGATTCTTCAACTTGTTCTATCACACCTGCCTCTAGAATTCAATCGAGTCCACCTTTAACTTTCTCTTTGTAGTACGGGTTTAGTCTGTATGGTCGTTGTTTGACCGATTTTGCATCGGGCCTCAAGGGTATCTTCATTTCACAAGTTCCCAACTATGCCTTTCATTTCAGAAAATTTTGTAGGGAATAGATCCTGAAATTCATGTATTAATTCAGTGATCTTTCCCACAGTCTCATCATCCCAACACTAGTACAAAATGAGAAATTAATGACTAAAATCAGGCTATAAACAACTATTTTTGATTCGGCGACTAATAGTAGCTAATTTCCACTATCTTATAGCTAGTCGTATTTCACTTAGTCATTAATAGCTTGACTTATTAGTCATTGATTTATTCATTGATAGTCAATGATTTAGTCGTTGATTTAGTCATTGATAGTCAATGATTTAGTCATTGATTTAGTCACGGATTTAGTCACAGATTTAGTCACGGATTGCAACAATTAATGACCAAATCTACAACTATATAAACTACTAGATAATGACATATTAATGACTAAGCTAAATACGACTAAGATACAGGAAATTAGATACTAATAGTCTTATATATGTGAATTTAGTCATTTTTGTAGTCACAAATTTATGATAGGGCACGAAGGAATCGAACTACCAACCTCCTGCCAATAATTAGGCAGGCACTCTACCATTGAGATAGCACCCTTTAATAAGTTGTTATTGCTTGATAATGATGATATTCAAACAAATTTATGATAGATCGCAATCTACAAACAACGTAATTATTACTATTACAACTTACCAGTAACTAGTATTTATGATAAACTAATTCCTTAGAGCTATGTACAATTTTCTCTATCTAGCATATCCATTCATGTTACCAAAGAGAATGGAATACCTCTATGATGGATGTGATACCAATTAAGTCAACCAATTTATGGAATATCTCTTGGCGTGCCCGAATATATGAGAAAAATATCATTATATGAAATCAAGCAAAGTTAAAGTCAAATAAGGTAAGCAAACCTTGCCATTCATAAAACAATCTATCAGTGACAATATAAAAATACATGAAAGCGAAAATTTCACACTGAGTCTTGCAAAGCATAAGCTACCATACCAGCCAATTCTATAAAATGAAACATATTTTTATAGAAGTCTGAAGGCTATCAAAATAAGAAAGCAAAATAAATTCAACACATATTTCAAAAAGAGTTGAATGAAATAATAAAAGCATACCCAACATTATAGTTGACACATTTTATATAAAAATCAGTGTGAAACATTCAATCATGTTTGTAAGTTTATCTCTGGCCAACCTACCTTAGATATAGCCACAAATAGACTGATACAAATAATTATCAGAACCAAGGGCACTCCAGAAGTGCACCATAGGGAAAGTAATAAAGACAAGAAAAAATCCACCAATTCAAAGGTAAGATTTGAGAACAGACAACTGTTGTATGGTGGTTCTACTGTATTTGGACACGCTGGTGCTATAAGCAACAACAATTAGAAGATAACCAATTAGTTAATTTTTAGTTATTATCCCTCGACTCTTTTACAAGGAAAGTTGAAGAGAATGATACAAACCCGTTCTCCCATAATTTAGACTCCCTGCTAACATGAACTTCCTCAATCTTCTTGATGGCCTTCAAAGTATTTTGAACAACATTTCTATCATATCTCTCAGGCCTATTTATTCTTCTCTCAAACTCGAACTTTGATGTCTAAACATGAAGTTTTAGATAGCACAATCCTCATGTGCGCTACCCCCATGCATTTATATGCCAGGGCAGCAACTACCATTTGTTTGTTTCTCTCATATGTTAAGGCACAAAAACTGTAAATGTAATAGAGAAACTAACCTATCAATATTTGAATCAACATGACTATATTTCAAAATTGCCCGAGAAATTTCCAAAAGTAAAGCTAATACAGTGTGCTCACATCCAAATTCACTAATGAAAAAATGGATAAAACTTTCAACTCAAACTCTAAGAGCTTATGAGACTTACTCACAGAGCCTGGCAGTATCTGTATACACCTTCATAGCCTGAATTGTTTCTCCATGCTTTGCATTGTCAGAATTGCAAGGCTCCAATAATGAAGCACCATGAAGAAATTTTAAAGCCGCTTGAAAGTAACGACCAGTGATTTCAAGGTCGCTACCTCCCATAGTCTGCAACATCTATTGCAACTATGTTAGACTTCTAAGGCAGTTATCATTTTAAACATTGGATTGCATCAAATCATGAGAATAATTTTAGGCTACGTATAGATGGAGAAATAAGGATAATTAACATCAAGCAAACCTTCAATCTATCTGCAGAGTGTTTCAGATCCTTGGCCTCTTTCAGTACAGAACTTCGTATAGCTTTCCCATGGTCTCTTCTAATAGGACTTGCAGTAACTAATCCATTAGGATCCCTTCCTGTAACTCCATTATATGCAATAGGTCTCACACCATGCATCGGTGGTCCATGCACATTATCATATTTTCTTGATTCTCTGGGAACTGTTGACAATTCACCATTAGAGACATCAATGTTGCTTTGGCCTTGACCTTCTTAAGAGGCTTATGTACCTCTGGCTCAATTTCATTCTTGCACTTTCCTTGCATTGCATCACCGTATGACACAACGAAGGAAGAAAATATTGCGATTTTTTTTAATAATTAAGCACAATGATTTATGCTCTTGATGGAAATGCAGGACACTCAAAAGAACAAAATTTTGAATGAAAATTTAACAAGTGTGGCATATTATAGAAAAATAGCAAAGCACATAAAAAGAATCACTAAGAGAAAACCAAATCTAAAGAAAGGATTTGCAGAGACATACCTTTATCAGAAGTATTCGGTTGTGGCTTCCATTTTTCTTGTTGTTTGGACTTGTGTTTTCCCGCTACAACATAATTTCCGTTCATTGCTTGGTGTAATATGCTTGTGCATGCTTGAACCTTTTCTAGAGTCTCTTGACCTACATCATTTAAGCTCTTGCTCTTGACAGAGATCTGTTTACTCTTTTTTGGAAGAGAATTTGAGTGGTTCATTATTTCTAGATTTAGTTCCAGGAACACAAATAAACCACACATTATTTCTGGATTTAGTTCCCTTTCAAAAATTATATTTTCCCTTTTTCTTTATCTCCTCAGTTGTAATCAGTCAAAGTATAAAACACACCTTAAATAATAACTAGCTAAAAAACAACAATACATAGATCCTAACATGGTCTCTTAAAATATTGAAAAGTTGACAACCTGTCTTGTACCGTTTGTTATAGCTGATTTTACCACACCTAGTGAATCACACTTGTATGGCCTTCCCCTGTCCCTCTATAGACTCTTTGGACCCCATGGACCTTTTTTATACCTTTGATGTTTCCAATATCATCCCTAAAAACATGCTTAATTTTCTATACGTGACTTTTAAACCCTTTATTGCGTATATACGCATGTTTGAAGCCTAAAACTGCGTACATCAAGATGTGTGCAAAAGACCAAATTATTTTGGAGTTTTCCTTGATGTGGATCCAACTCACTTGTCTCCTAGCCTTCCATATGCCTTGAGATCACTCGGATTCGACCCTTCATTACCCCATTGAAGAGCTATATAAGGAACCATTTAGATACATTGAAGCATATGTGAGAATTGAGAGCAAAGAAACTATAGTCCATTGTTGCCGAAACTTATGCTTGAGTCTGCATCCCTTTGTCCCTTGGAGCACTTTGGTGTTATTCCCAAGCTTGCCTTTTGCTTGTGAGCTTGTTATTGAGAGATGGAGGATTGAGGTGGTGGAGGCCCAAGTGGGGGATTCAATTTCTCCAATTCGCAGACGTGCCGACAGAGTTTGTATTTAATGTAATATATGATTTTATATTAATAGAAATATCTTTTCCTATCCAATAATGTATGTTTGAATGAATATTTTATCCATGGATGATTTCAAATGCTTATACGTTGTTGATTATATATGCTAGAGTAGATCTAACACCAATATATATAGCATGCTTGTCTTGTTTACTAATTGTTGAGGGAGTAATTTATCAATTCAAGCTAGAGTTGGAAAGCTCAACGGGGATCTACATCAACCGTCTAGAATAAGGTATGAATCAAGATACTTTAGTGTTAGATATTTGATTTCTCTTGCATATTGGAAAGGATTGATTTCTGGAGTCAAGCTATCTGTTGTGGTACCCCAAGCCATAGGAATTTCTCTCCATAACAAAATTGGTGACTCCGCCGGGGAGTTCGTAGTAGTTGTCCTTTGGGGGTTTCTATTGACATTCAATGACTTTGAATTGCTCTTACTTCGCTATTTCTATGTCAGGTCTGGGGGCATGTTTTCCTGGTAGGGTCTGATTGTTGTGAAGTTTGTCTCAACTTGTCTATTTTCCTTTATTTTTATGCACCTTTCTTCCTGTACGCGAGTTTTTAACTCATAGTCGCGTATATACATGGTTTTCATTGATATATCCATGTACGTACATGGGTTTACTGCGAACAGTCGTGTATGCCATTAGTTTTTCCTTCTTGAGGAAGATTGATTGTTGCTAGGTGAATTTTGATGATTGCTGAGTCTCCTTTGACACTGCTAGAGTCTGTATACACCTATGTTTCTGACCAGAGACACTTTTTTTTTAGGGTAAATTTCTTTTTTAAGAATGTTCTTGTCATTGCATTTTCGATTTTTTGTTTTGGGATTAGTGCATTAGATTTCTTTTACCTTAGTACTTTGTGTGAGTGCTGTTTGATTGTGATTGCCGAGTCTGGGGGTAGTAGAATCATTCTTTTTCTTTAGTATCTCATTTTTATTTCAAAAAATCCAAAAATATTTGCTTCCTTGCATCATTATGCATTGCACGTTACATTTCGCATGGTACTTGCACTAGGTTTTTCTTTGAAGTATTAGTCAGGATTTCATATAGGAACGATTGCACTTATCATTTGAAGAAATTTTTTTCATTTCACGTAGTAGCATACCCTATTTTTCATTGGACACAATGCATTTGCATTGATTGTTAGGTGTGCATTTTGCTTCATGTTGCGTCATAACACCATTGGTTGCACGGCCATCTACCTCTTTTGAGTAATAAAGCCAAATAAAATCAACGCTTAATTAAAATGGATTACACTATTTTATTTGATAGGGTACACCAACAAGATTAGGTTTTAGGGTCTTGGAATAGTTCATTCTGAGTAAATTCTCCAAGACCACTAAACAACAACATGTATGTGTCTGTCCAGGTGAGAGTGTGAAATTCCTTGGTATAATTGGTGTTTCTCAAGATCCTCCTCTCAAAAGGGAGTTAAGCACGAGGCAGTATGAGTGGTTATTGATTGGGATGACCCTTAGTCATAACTGAGTAGCACCGGAGATGTTTCCAAGATTATATTAGTATCTGGGGGCTCTTTCGAGAGTTTTGGGCTTTGCTACCCTGCCCATATGGTCAATCCCACCTGCGACTGTCCACCTGAGAATTGATTATATTGAGGTTACCTTAGTTTCCTTACCTAGGATATTGAGGGGGTACTTTGCAGGGGTTATTCTACAGGTGTCCCGACCAGGTTGGTGTCGGACAGCATAGTCACTTTACGCGTTGAAGCCGAGGGCCACAATAATTGGTTATGAACCTCCGTTTGTTGTGTATGGGAGTCTCAAGCCTCTCCTAAGCGAGACATACCTGCTTCATTCGGGAGCTCACTTGTCCTACCCTTAATTGCTTGTGTTTGGCTTTAGATTTTATTGGTGTATGCTCCATGCACGTTAGCTTTCCAAGGGTTTGTGTAATTACAGAGTCTTTTACATTTTTTTTTCTAAGTCATTGTGGATTTGGGTGTGGCTCCTTGCCATTCTCGTAGTTTAGTAGGAATTCCGCCTTCTACATCTCCTCCTCCTTTGGGAGAGAGAAACAGATGGTCCAATTAGACTACTTCACACATTGATTCACACATGATGGGAGATCATGAAGAGGTGTTCCTAAGCTTTCTTCTCCACTTCGAGTGGATGACAGAGAGTTTACTCCTACCTATGATCCTTCACCTGATATGCTTGCACTTTCTGGGTTTGGTCCTTCACATGATAGACCTACTCACTCTAGCCATGATCACTCATTCACGGGTCCCTGGTATTGGATGTCGGATGACAAGACTCATGATGAACCCACTAGCACTAGTTATGGTAGTAATGGTATGTCTGGTATCCCCACACATGATTTGGAATTTCATGTCGAGTCGGAGTTTGAGCCTAACACTACGCCTGGGTGCACTCCTATTCCTTACCATGCAGAGAGGTTTGGGAGCACGAGTCATATTGCACCTTCCATCCCGACGGTGGAAGCTACATCACATATTCCTCCTAGAATTGGTGTTAGTGATCCTATTAGGATACCAGATCCAAGACGAGTGACCATAGGGAACACCACATATATAATTTCACATGTCCCTTCGTCCTCGGTTCCTTGTTCGTCGAATGTTATTCCTCCACCTCATTCACATGGTTCTTCGGGCCGAAATGTTGCTACGAGTCATGTCTGTATTGCTGCTACTTGAACAGTTGTGTCTCACACTCAAGTACCTCCTGTTTTTTTGGGAGGTCATATTCCTACTTCTAGAGGTCATGTTGCTACTTCTGGAGCTTATATTCCTACTTATGGAGTGTCTCATGGGACATCTCATGGGATGTCTTATGGACCTTATTATGGGATGTAGTATGGACACGATTATTCACCTTATGGGTACGGGTATCAACCCCCCGCTTACTCTCCAAATTCTAGCTTTGTATCTCCACATAGTCAAGGCACACCACATTATGGTGCTTCCATGCCACCCTATACGGGTCAAACGGGAGAAGGGAACTATGGCCAAGGCCATGGTGGTTATGGTAATCAGACCTATGTGAACCAAAACTATCAGGGAGTGGTGCATCGACCTGCTCATCCTAGGCTCCCTTTCCTCGCAACGCTAAATCTTCCTGACTTGTCAAGACTGACGAACGATCTTGTATCTCATGACCTGACTTGGCCAGCTATCCCTAATAAGTTTCCCTCAAACATACCCAAATTCAAGGGAAAACCAGGAGAGGATCTGAGCAAACATGTTACTACATTTCACCTATGGTGCTCTTCAAATTCCTTACATGAAGATTCGATCCATTTAAGGCTGTTTCAATGCACCCTTATAGGGCCTACCACGAAATGGTATATAGAGTTACCTAGGGGGGCAGCCGCTTTGTTTGATGACCTAGCTATGACTTTTCTCAACCACTTCTAGCTACCAGTGCGTTACAACGTTGGTACGAAACTCTTGTCAACATTTCGGCAGGATAAAGCCATGCATATCTCGGACCATATCCAAGAGTGGTGTAGACGGAAGAGGTTGATTAAAGCCTTCATACTGCCAGAGTTTCTCCTTGAGTGGTTCCTTAAATCGTTACTGCCTTATATAGAGAAGGATGTTTCTACATCTGGATTTTAGAACAAGGAACAAGCCATTTTTAGGGTGCAGGAATTAGACTTGATTTCTGCTCAATCTGGTTTGTTATATGAGATCATTCCTAATGCTCCGCGTTCTAGTTTCGACCCTAAGGTTAAACCTGGACCACATGCCGATGGCATTGTTGGTTGTACAAGTGCCAATCCTGCGGATTCGGTTGTGAAACAGGTCAGTCAATTATCTATCAACCAATCTGCCTCGGGACAAGCCATGGCTTCATCTCAACCCACCCAAAAGGCGAGTGTGCTTTCGGTGCAATCGTCAGACCAGAAGGGTAACCAACAGCCCAGAAGGAATAAAAAGAAGGGTAAAAACAATCGTAAGGGTGGGAATAGGAATCAAAATGCCAACTCTAATGACAAGAACGCCCAAAATTCTAGGGGGGACAAGTAACCTAAACATAAGGTTAAGTTTCCTTGCAAGTTGTGTAAGGAAGACCACCTCACTCACTTGTGCCCTCAGATTGATGAAGCCTCGAGATTCATAGCATAGGGCCCAGCTATGCTAACTAACCCTTTACCTCATAATCAAAACATGAACTCGAGGACCCATGATCAGTCTGGTGGTGATCAAGATCCGTCGGAGGCTAGTGGTCACGGTTGCATCAATATGGTCCGTGCTACTAAGGTTGTGACGCGTGCGAAGGACTATGGTTCATCACAACCCGACCTTGGAAACGAACTTGATCCACCTGGGAGCCTTTTGTGTATTGAAAAACCTATGGATAAACCTGAAGTTGCACCTCGCATTCCTAAGGGAGTCCTTAAGTATTTGGGGCACAATCCTAATGCCCGAGCTACCCAGAACTATTGTGTTGTCGAGGATTTGGGCCATACACCTTGTGCGATGTCTACACTTGAAGTACTTTAGAGTTGTCCTTCACAAAGGAAGGCTTTGCTTTCTGCCCTAGGTGTGAACGATGATAATTCTTCCTCCGTGATCAAATTTGAAATCATGGGACTTCAGCCTCGCTTGCCTTACTATGTGTCTCTCTTGATTCATGTAAAATGTCTCAACATGACCGTCAAACACACTATGATTGACGAAGGCGCTGCTGCTTCCGTGATGTCTTTGGCGTGTTGGAATGGTTTGGGTTCCCCCGAGTTGTATAAATCCGGTACCATGTTGACTTCTTTCAATGGAATATCATTTCAACCACATGACATTCTTCCTTCTCTTAAAGTCTGTTTGGGAGGGAAGACCGTTGCGATAGAGGTCGAGGTGGTTGATGCGCCCCTTAACTACAATTTGTTGCTGGGTAAGAATTGGATGTACATTATGCAAGCTGTAGCTTCTTCTCTATTTTGAGTTGTATGCTTTCCGTTTAATGGGAAGATAGTTACGATTGATCAAACGTCATTCAAGAATCCGTCGGTTACTGCATCTTTGGGAGCTTCCTTCCTGATTGTAGAACACTCTCAGCCGGAAACTGGGAGTGTGGGTGTGGGCATGTATCCATCCCTTATGGGAATCTTTAGTTGTCCTGCACCTATCGTTATGATAGGGTCTAGTTCTGGTGAGGCTTCCACATCTATGAGATCAGTGTCTTTTTGCACAACCTATATGGAAGATCCTTGGATTCTTCCTACACCAATTCCTTTGAATGATCCCATCGATATGGACATGCCATTTCCTACAACTATGATAGCTTATCAAGCTAATCTCATGTGTGTTGTAGAGCCTAGTCCATCCTCTTCGCGGATGGAGGAGGATCCAAATGTACTGCCTACATGGGCAATTCAATCTTCTCACACACATGACTGCCTTGATAGGGTTTTTCCTTCTGATGAGGCTATTATTGAGACTATGTTTGGGGTCGAGCCACCTTGGGAAGAGTTGCATCATAGATCTTATTTTCTTCCCGAGCTTGACCGTTTAGAGTGTGAAGACTATAGGGAGATTCTTAGTGAGAGAATTGGTAGTCCCATGGTTCCGTTAAGATATCCTAGTCCGATGGCTGATGGAAACATGGCGAATATATCTCCTGACATTCCTATCAATATCTCTCACGATCCTGGAAATATTGAGAATGTCTATATTGGGGCAGAATGTTCCCATGCTGAGATTCAAGAATACACCAAGTTGTTTAAATAATTTCATGATATCTTTGCTTGGTCTTACAATGAAATGCCAGGTATCGACCCTCGCATTGTTGAACATGAGATTAAAACTTATCCCAATGCTAAACCTGTTCGACAACGCTTGTGTGAAATGCATCCTAGGAAAGCACCCAGGATTAAGGTAGAGATAGAAAAATTGTTAAATGCTGGTTTTATCTATCCCATTCCCTTGACAGAGTGGGTTTCAAACCTCGTTCCGGTTGATAAGAAGCAAGGAATGATCCACATATGTACTGATTTTCATGATTTGAATCATGCCTATCCTAAGGACAATTTCCCTACACCATTTATTGATCAAATTTTGGATGAGTGTGTGGGAAGCGAGGTATTTTCCTTTATGGACGGCTTTTCTGAATACAATCAGATACAAATTAAACTTGAGGACCAACATAATACTGCCTTTATTTGTCCTTGGGGAACCTTTGCATATCGAAAGATTCCTTTTGTCCTTAAAAACACCGGAGCCACTTTTCAGTGGGCTATGACCTTGATCTTCCATGATCTCAAATCAATTATTGAAGTCTTTTTGGATGACCTTGTTGCTCACTCTCATATGAGGGTGCGTCATTCCTACCATTTGAGATTAGTGTTCGAAAGGTGCCGCCATTACTTGGTCAGGTTAAATCCTCATAAGTGCATCTTTTGCATGAAGTCTGGTCACTTATTAGGGTTCACTGTGTCCAAGGAGGGTATAAGAGTCGACCCTTTGAAGGTAGAGGCAATACTTCAGTTGTCTCCCCCGAAAAACATTATACATATTCAATGTTTGCAAGGCATGGAAAACTTCTTACGGAGATTCATTCTCAATTTTGCCAACTTGACTAGAGGCTTTATGTGTCTTTTGAAGAAGGACACCACCTTTTGTTGGGATGAATGAGCCCAGGAGTCCTTTGATGCGCTTAAACGAGCCTTAGCATCGGCCCTGATGATTAGTCCATCCGACTATAGCCGTGACTTTCTACTTTATGTGGCCGCGTCCATGGAGACGATTGGTATGGTTTTGGTTCAAGAGGATGAGGAGCTCCAAGAGCATGTCATATATTATCTGAGCTGAAACCTTATAGATGCAGAGATCGATTATTCCCATGTTGAGAAGCTTGCCTTAGCTACCGTACATGCAGTTAAATGATTGAGACATTGTATTCTCCTTCGCTAGACCTTGGTTGTAGCCCATGTCAATCCATTTCAATTCATCCTCACTAGAAGGATGACTAGGGGAAAGTATAATAAATGGATTGTCATTCTACAAGAATTCGATCTCGAGTTTGTTTCAGCAAAATTGAAGAAATCATTAATTTTTGCAGAGCTTATATCGGATTTCCCAAGCGAAGAGGAGGAGATGGTTTGTGAAGATATGTTTGTCGATGAGCACATATTCTTAATCTCAACTTTGGATCCATGGTATGGAGACATTATCATATATTTACAAACATTGAAGGTCCCTACTCACCTCTCATTGGATGAACGATGATGATTATGTCACGTATCCGTGAAATACCTCATAGTGGATAACACATTACACTGCCATGGGGTAGATTCCATTTTACGTCGTTGTTTAACTCATGAGGAGGCTAAGCTTGTGCTGAATGATTGCCACGGAGGGGCATGTGGTGGTCATTTATCTAGGCTTTCTACAGCCCAAAAAATCTTGAGAGCGGGTTATTTCTGGTCGTCGATCTTTAAAAATTATGTCAATGCGGTCAAGAAGTGCCACCCTTGCTAGGTGTTTGCACATAATATGCACTTGCATCCTGCCCCGTTACATCCCATTATCACCACCGGTCCTTTCACTAAGTGGGGGATTGATTTCATGGATTGCAACTCAGCTTTAGCTGGGGGGCATCATCATATCATAGTGGTTGTTGACTACTTCACGAAATGGGCTGAGGCTATGCCTACAGTTAAATCCAACGGTGAGACAGCCGTGCACTTCATATTCAACCAGATTATTACTCGGTTCAGTATTCCGAAAGAGCTTGTCACTGACCATGGTAGGCACTTTCAAAATCGTATGATGGAAGAGTTGGCCTCGAAGTTAGGGTACAAGCAAGAGCATTCCTCCTCTTACTACCCTTAAGCGAATGGATAGGTTGAAGCAGTGAATAAATCACTCAAGTCCATTCTCCAATGAACCATCGTACAAAGCAAGAGCAATTGGCACATTATGTTGTATCCTGCTTTGTGGGCTTATAGGACCACGGTTAAGACTGCCACTGGTTTTTCTCCATATCAGCTTATGCATGGGGTGGAGTCTATATTTCCAGTTGAATACAAAATCCCTTCTTTGAAGCTAGCCATAGAACTCTTACCGGACACTTCCCCATTGGAGGAACGTTTGGTCCATTTAGAGCAACTTGATGAGCAGTGCCGAGATGCTTTAGTGGCTCTAGAAGTGAATAAGCGTCGCGTTAAGCTCCAGTACAATAAATCTGTCCATCCAAGGAGGTTTAGAGAAGGAGATTTGGTCCTTTTGTGGGATCAAGCTAAAGAACCCTTGGGGGCAGGAAAATTCAACCCCATGTGGCATGGTCCTTACATGGTTAAATGTGTGTTAGAGAAGGTTGCTTATGAGCTAGTAGATTATGAGGGGATGTCCTTGGTGGAGCCTATAAATGGGATCTATCTTAAAAAGTACTATGCATGATTTTCATCCAAGGCTGACTATTGTATATTATTGTACAACATTTTGCATAGTTAGGTCTTTCTTATGGTGATCAAGTTTGTTGATTAGCTTCCATTTCTTATGGCAGATGTCAATGGAGTCTTCCATCTATATAGGATTCATGGATGGTGCAATCCATCACACTCAACATGCATCCTCTGCTGCTTGGGTGATTTATACTCCTACAGGTCAGGCATTGTCTTCAGGAGGCATATGTTTACGACCATCTTCAAACAATGTTGCTGAATATAGTGCCATTATTGAGCTTTTACGGGATGCCATTTCACATGGTGTTCTCTCTCTTGAGGTACGTCTTGATTCGAAGTTAGTAGTGTCACAGCTTAATGGCTTGTATCATGTTAGGGATCCAACATTATTACAGAGATTCTTACGTGTGAGATTGTTAGAACGACAATTTGACAATATAACATACATACATGTTTCAAGAATTAATAATCAAGTTGCTGTCTCATATGCTAACTATGTGTTAGATTGGCATTTGTTTCATAGACAATAAGCTCATCACAAACATAAATTTTTACACATGTAAATAAATAAATCAATCATCATAAACATTTTTCATAAACATCCAAAATGTGGTAATACATAGTGTCATAATACAAAAATGGGGCTCTCAAGCCACCAAAATATAAATACACGGTAGTACAAAATGTATCACTCCCAGGTATCTAAGCCTGTGGAGGAGGAGGGGGGTTGTGATCATGGAATGTCACCACGTATCTAGCTAGTCATCAAAATAGTTGCACCCATGCTCATGGTACACCCACCACCTGGCGCTACATGGCCTCAGGCAAGTCCTTGACTTGCGCCATGGGTACTTTGTGTGTCAGCCTCACAAAGTTTGTATGAATTATTTGGAGCATCTGCTCCGCATCCACACTCGTAATGTCATCTCCTCTTCCCCTCTGTCTATGACGAGGGAAGCCTTCAAGCTGACATGGTCCTACATCTGCATACATATGATAGGATGTCACTATGTATTGTCACCCAAAAACATGTCATTTGATTCCATATAATAAAAAAACACAAAAAATTAAATAACTCAAAAATCTGAAAAAGAAGGTTGAGATTCGTTACCAATATCACCGTATGTCGATCTTGGTGGTAGAGGCATGTCTGGGTCTCCCCGAAAATATATCCCCTCATAGGGGTAATCATCGATGGTAACTATCTGCCATCGCCACCATGGAAAGAAATTAGCTGGATAGGGGTTGGACACCCTACCTCCACCCAGTCTACGCATCGCATTTTCCCAACATCGTTGGGCTGGATCTCGAACCCCGTGTAGAGGAACGTCAACTCTAGGGCTCAATCCCGGAACACACTCAAAGAAGAATGTGCTCAGTATGCTACTGAAACCAAATTTTTGCACCCAGCCCATCTTGCAGTCACTGAGCTGTTGTTTCATGTTGCTCAACAATGTCGTACTCCAGTCATAAACTGTGGGCCTCATACACTCCATTGCATAGAACATCAGAGGCTGCGAGGCCTGGTAGAGTGAAGCTAGCCCTGTTATCCTACTCAGTGTCGTTAGAATGGCCTTTAGGCCTAGCACCTGTATGGAGTTACTTGGGATCTGACTCCCCACCTTCTTCATGTCCGAAAAGAAGTACACTGCAATGTACTCATCTATAGTCAGGCCACCTCCGGGCCTACAAGAGCGTAGGTTCACCACTTCCCCCTGTTGAGAAAGTCCAGTAATAAAGTATATATCCTCTACTTCTATGGTGAGGGACATCCCATCGATCTGGAATGACTCTGAGTCTGGATCCCAGTAGTCTACTAGCATCTGCAGTAGTCTTGGTTTGGCTCTTAAGCCACCGAGACACCAAAATTTTTATAGCCCGCATGCATGTAAAGCTTGTTGAGCCATTAGGTCTGCCCTTACTGCCTCTTCTACATCCTCATGCTCACGTTCTCTCCATTCTAGAACCATCCTACATATAAAATTCAAGTTTGAGTCATTAGAACACTTGAAAACCATTGAATGCGGTTGCATACATGACTATTTTCTAAACAGCCGTGTATGTACGCGACTTTGAGGTCTTTTTCCGCGTATATCCAGCCCTATACGTGGAAAAATCCTCGATTTCTATGTGTGTCATGGTGTGCATCTTAGAATGCCCTAGAAACCTAATTTGACCATGGAAATTGATAAAATTTGCATCAAAATGAAAGAGTAGGGCATGGGTAAGTACCTGGAAAAAACGATAGTGGATTCCGTCGGCTGGATCTCCTGAAATTCGCTGTTGAAGTTCTGAGCTCAATTGGGTAAAAATTTCAAATGTTATATAATGTTTTGAATTTTTTTTACTATTTATAGAAATTTTTCAAATTTTTAAAAAATTTTACCCCCTTTTCTATAGTTTGGAGCATTTCTAATCCTATTGGATCATTTTTTGACTAATATATGATGTAGGAGACCTTTTTTAGCGTCGTTTCAACCATTGTTTTCACCCGTTCATGCCGATCTCAGGTATGATGTTTAAACTGGCATTTAGGTTAGGTGTTACCTCCATTTGCATTTTGCATGACCTTATGATCGTTTCATTATAACATTTAGGTACGAACCCATTCTATCATGTTATGAAACCTTCTTGTTGTTTTAGAAGTGGCATGATGTGAATGGTAGAGATTGACCTTACATGGGTACCCTAGTTAGCGCCTTATTTTGCATTTGGTGTCCATGCTGACACATTGTCCTTTAGGGTGTGGGAGTCCATTGTATAGTATTGCCATGACATTTCGCAAGAGCCTCATACTCCTCTTGATCTTTTGCTGGCTTATTTCCCCTGGACTCCCTTATGTCAAGCTGTAATTGCATTGTCATGAGCTTTGCTTGCCTTCTTGAGCCTTATGTAGGCTTCCCTAACTTTGAGTATCAACCATATAGCCTGAGCTTGTCTCATGTCTAGCCATGCAGATCCATTTTGTATATCCTTTGCGGCTTGATTCCCTTTTTATCGGGAGGGGACTTTCCCCCGAGTGTCGCTACCCTACACATGTATCCTTGCATTGAGCATAGGTATGTTCCACTGCTTGGAACTAGTTTGTTCTCCCATATGACACTTGTCTCCTCCTAGTCTATAACTATAAAGCAGTGTTGCGTCTGCAACAATTCCCCAAAATTCTAAAAAATTTGGGACCCCCCCTTTTTTCTTTGAGTTAGTCAGTTCTCTTCTTGTTTTCAGCTTATTGTTTTTTGGCCTTTGGATTTTGAAGCGTCTTCCATGAATTTTCGTTGCTATCAATCATGGTTTATCCTCTAAGGAATCCCATCTTGAGCTCATTTTTCTTGCTTTGCAAATTCCTTCAAAGTTTTCTTATATCGGGAGGTTTTTCATTTGACTGTTCCGCCGTTGCGGGTGTTCTTCAGCTCTTAGTTTTCTTTTCCATCCCGCCGTTGCGGGTGACTTCCGGAACTTGGTTGTTTTTTCCGCCCCGCCGTTGTGGGTGTTTTTCGGATCTCCGTTGTCATTTTACGCCGACTGTGCGAGGATTGGTGTTTTCGTTCCGCCGTTGCTGGTGGTGGACTTTTCCGGTATGTTGCGGGTGCCTTTGAAGTCTCGATTGGTTTTGTCCCTCCGACTGTTTGTTTCGCGCCGACTGCTGCGGAGGTAGGTTACTTCGTTTACCGTTGCGGGTGGTGGAATTTTCCTGTCTGTTTCGGGCGTTGTTTATTCCGCATCGGAGGGGGATAAAGACTTCCGTCTCCGCCGTTGCGGATCATTGGGAGTTCAGAATTTTGTTTTTTGCCGACTGACGTGTTTCGGAGCCCGGTAGATTGCCTTTTTCCTCGTTGTGGACAACCGTATACTCTGAGCGTCCGCCGTTGCGGGGGAGGCCGGACTTTTGGTCATCCGACCAATGTATCTGCTGCCGCCCGACTGCGGTTCTTGATGGCATGGACTATGTTTTGCATTGCAGGCGATTTAATGGTGAGGATGGTCCGTTGTTGCGGAGAGGGCTGAGCTTTGTTGCCCGAATAAAACTTTCATGTCCGCTCCGACTGAGTTGACCTGTCGCACGTGTGAATTTTTTTATATATACGGTGGGTGGGTTTTGGTTTTTTATTGTTATTTTTCGCCCAGGCCATCATAATCTGCTCCGCGTTGTCGACCTCGCGAGCCTTGTGGGAGCATCGTGCCTGTACCCGCGTCCAGTTGTCGATTGAAAGCTCCATCGTTTTCGCCACTTCAGTTGTGCACTACTGCCAGGTAGGATCTTTTCCCCCCTTTTTTCTCGGTTTTGTATGGGTGACTTATGCTGTGTGGAATATTGTCAAGATTACGGCCCGTAGTTCCTTTTCGTTCACATACGGAGTTTTTATACCCACGGCTAGGGTTGTCATTTTCGTTTCCCCAGTAGTTTGTGCCCACGTTTTATCTTTTATTATTTTTGGGGTTGGATAGCTTGCGCGGTTAGAGTGGGGTTTTTTTTTTTTTTCCTTTTAAAAGCCCGCGTTTCATTTACCTCCTCCATTTTAGTTCGCCCTTAGCGGTAGAGGAAGACACGGTGCAGGCGGCCGTTATGCCGCCTGCACCTGGTTCAGTTCTTGTTATGATGAGATCCTTAAAACGTCTTGGATGGGGTTTTCGCCGGATTTTTCATGGTAGATATCCAGCCAGTCAGTTTCCTCGCATTTGCCCTTCTCTCGAACCCTAGCCTGTGCCTGCACCGCACTGTTCGTTGTTTTCCACCACGCGAAACCCTAGGGCAGCGCCGCTGTTGGTTTTTTACGATTTGAGGGTAAAATGAACGGTGGTACTGGTGGGAGTACCCTGCGCGAAAGGTTGTCATGGATTCCCGTAGCTTATGATCGCACCGATGTAATTACCATATCTGCGCACGGCATAAGCTTTGCCATCTTTGTCCTTGCTAAAGCTGTGTATAAGTTTGAAAGATAGTTGCGCCTTGCATTTTTGCATTTGTATTGCATGTCGTTTCATTGGTAAAGATGGCATTTTGTGAAATAATGCAAGTTGGATGATAGACCGGTTAATAAGTAAATTCATGTTAGTACTATAGCTCATTATATTGCAGAAATAGTCTGAGTTTTTGTGCTGATAGTTTCAGATAGTTAGGATATAGATTGGTTGTGCATACATGTAAGGGTTGCTTTCTTACTTACACATTGATATAAGATAATGGCACAGCTCAAAAGATTGCATGACTAGTTCAAATCCTTCAACTTGAAGAGCCTATATCTGATATCATTATAGTCATATAGACAATGGAGAAAGAATAAACTGCTTCATAATATTCACAAATTTGAATTGCTTAATATCATGATGTTTTACATTGCAGGAGGATTTTAAAATGTCTAGAAGACAGAAAAAGAAGGCCCCTGTGGTAGAAGAACAAATAGCAATAGAGGCCGTCCTACCAACTGAGTATATATATGAGGATACCCAGTGTGTCACGGGGGTGGACCCTGAGTATAAGTGGGGAGACATATAAAGGCTGATTTCCCGTAGGGAAGTCCCAGATATGGGCCTGGAGGAAGAACCCATTTACGCAAATATAGAAAGATCTGCAATTATGAAGGTTGCCACCAGGCCATAGATGTTTCCATGTTCTGAGGTGATGAAGTGGATCCTGCCACACACAAACCATGGCTCAATGCTTATCTGTAATGTTGAAGTTCAGGGCTATGCTGCCTTTAGCCCTGGATATGTGGCCTTAGCTTACCACCTGCCTGAGCCTCAAGTTTTCTTGACCAATGAATGGTTGGACAATCTCAGGATGGATTTGATAGAAACCATGAGGAGAATGCTATTACCAGGGAAGATCTATAGACATAGAGCTACTGAAGATTATGACATAGCCAGCCTTAGAGCCCCTTACAGATGCATAGCTCTAATGCTGAATAGGATCTTCGGGAGGGCTAATGGCAGATTATTCAAATTCGAATGGATACCCCTGATTTTCCATGTGGCCACAGAAGGGAC
>LPNX010326329.1:0-91155 GCA_001517045.1 Pseudotsuga menziesii
AAAAAATATATATATCTTTGTGATTTTTGGTAGGTTTAAAAGAAAAAATCCACGCGCCGTCGGAAGTAACCGTCGGATTTTGGGTCGAAATGTAGTAGTGCCTTATAGCCATGCAATGTCTTCAATGTTGGTATGTTGTTCAATATATGGGTGGGGAACATACTTAACATGATTTTAGTAGGTATAACATCTCTCACTTGTGGGATTGGATTCTCTTCTTCTGTAGCATACAAAATATCTATGGATTATGTAATTCCCTTCTCTTAAGATTGGTACTTATGCGCTTTTCTTCTGCGCTTTTCTTCTCTCATTGTCTATTCATTGTTTTGATGAAAACTTTAAATAAAAGTAATCACTACACTCCCCTCCTTAGAGTTGTCCCACTAATGAATTTTATGTCAATGGCTCCCATGGACCCTAAACACTTGTCTTTATCAACCTATGGTTTTGGCCTATACTTTTCTCTCTTCGTCTCACTTCTTTTGCTTCACTTTGGTACTGTAACACCTCGGTTTTGACCCCAAGGGGGAGGGAAATGTGTGCCCTGGTTTTGACCCCATGGTACTGAAATTGTACATGATGTATATGTTGTGATGAATCATGGCAATGAGCTCAAGGCCAAGGCCCTACCATTGATTGATGTTTTGTGTATAGGTGATCAAGCTTGATAACTATGTTTATGGTGCTAAGTAAGGCACAACATATTTTGAATATCATGTAAATACACAATTTAATACAATACCACAGCTAGCTATCGAACTGCAACGTGAAAAATATGGGGGCATGATTCCACAAGGCATAGGGTGGGGATTTAGTCAAACCCACTGATCCAATAAGGTGTGACCAGATGTCAATGAGGAAACCCATGAACCCTCAGCTACCCTTTTATCCTATGTCCCCAATCATCAATTTCTTCCAGAAGTTGGTTGAGGAAGTTAATGCCTTAGGCAAAGGAAGGCATGGCAGTCTAATTGCTTGTCTAATCAAGCATATAGGTCTGCAATCTGGGAAGTCGATATCTTGCTTCTGATGCAATGAAGCACGTGATGTGTGCCAGTTTGTTTTTTCTCAGTTGGGGGGAAAGGTTTTTTTGTTCTGGAGCGTCATGGTTGTTCATTATTCCCAATCACTCTACCATTCTATGGTTCCAGACCATTCGATCATTCTGATCAGTTTGTTCATGCACATTGTTGGTGGTTTACTACCCTAAGTCGCGTAAGAAGGGTTCTGCTGCGTTTTTTGTTGAGTGATTGGGTAATGGAGATATCTCAATTTTATGAGAGTCACGGCCCTCCGTAGTTTCCCAATTTCCCTGGAGATGCGCAGTGTGGTGGTTCGACCATCCTGAGTCGCGGAAGTGTGGTTCTGCAGTGTTTTCTTGAGTGACATTTTGGTATGAGACCAAGTTTTCTCTGTGTTACAGAGTGGAGCCTGTGTGGCTGTGTTTTCCTTGTAGATTGATGTGATGTGCATCCATGTTTTGGTATGAAATACTTAGGAGTAGAAGAGGCCCAAAATTGGCTGATAACCCTAGTGAAGAGAGGAACCTCATAAAGAGATCAAGAGGGGTTGGAAAATCCTTTAATGCACACCCTGAAGAGCACTGGAAGGGAAGGTATGGCCTGAGGGAACTGGGTAGCAGTGAAGGGAATAAATCCTTGTGTTGTGTGTATAGGTATTGTGAAGTGTCAAGTTGGATAGATCTCATGTAGGTGTCCATATATCTGTGGTTGATCTCACTAGCTAGCCATTCTTCCTTTTCATTGCCTTAGGAGCCTGAGAAACACAACCATAGGTTGGTTTAGTTGTGTCTTGTTGTATATCTGGCCTTGTCTGTAATCCTTGGATGGGTAGTCTGAGAAACCCAACTGTATGTTGGTTTGACTGTATCTTATGTGTGTTGGCTATGTGTGAGCTTGTTGTTCCCTAATTCCTTGTGGAAATCATGCCCATATCGGGGGTGGCAATGTGTTGAGAGATTAATGAACACACTGGCCTATGGTTGGGTGGATAGTTGCAATGACATACCTAGTTGCGGGACAACTTAATCATCAAGATAAGTATCTATGTTTTGCTTGTTTATGCCATGTATTTGCTTATGAGTTATTATGATCATGTTGAATGCTTATTGATGGTTAAGTAGAACTTTACTTCTGTTATGGTTTCCTGCATTTTACTTTTGTACATGCCTTGCGTTTTTGCAATGCATTTTCCTAAGTTCATGGAGGCTAGAATCCTGTTACGGAATCAGGAGGCAACTGACTTAGTGTTTCCAACCCTTGGAATCCACCTGCAGAAAGCAAAAAGCAGAAAAGAGAAAGTTTAACAGGGCAGAATTATTGTGTTTCCACACCCCGGGATCTGCCTACAGAAGGCGAAAAGGGCAGTTGAAAACAAGGCAAAAAGTGTGTTTTCTGATTTTCGAAGTCCGAGGTCAAAAAGCAGAAGTCCGAAGCACAGAAAATTTCTAAGCCAAAAAGTTAACTTTCCAATTTCCGAAGTCCGGGGTCGAAATTCGAAAGCCAGAAGTGCAAGAAAGGTTAAGCTCGAAAGTTGTTTTCTCGATTTTCTGAGTTCTGCAATGGAAAGGTGGGAGGCAGAAAGTGGATAAAGGACTATGTCGTTTGTTATGTTTCCGACTTCCGAGTTCCAAGGTTGGAAAGGTGGAAAGTGAAAGTGCGAAAGGCGGAAGTGCGGAAAAAGGTGTTTTTGGTCGTAGGAGGGATCTTTCAAGGGCAGAATGAATGTTACTATGGTTCCTAAGCCTGAGAATGAAGGTTGAAGTGTGTGTTAAATTCCATGCCCTGATTTTCAAAGCATAACAAGGGTTATTGAAGTAAAAAAATTATTTTATCTACATCATGGGGTATGGGAACGTTACAGATTGGTATCAGAGCTGCGGGTTGTAGCGCTGGGCCTAAATGGGCCATAATGAACAGTTAACATAGTTGTTGGTTACAACATTGGGCCTAGATGGGCCAAGTTGAATATAATTGCAAAAAGAAATATGTATTCAAATAGTTGGCAAGAGGTAAGTTTTGAATTTCAGAGATTATTATGCAGCTAACAATGTTGTTCATTAACATATTTTGCAGAGTCATAGTGCAGATTGGAAAAGTGGGTTGTTGGCTCAACCATGAGAACCTACGGCATGTATGATGCACAGAATCCCTATGAGCACGAGGAAGACGCTATGGGAGAAACCGTCCGAGTTGGAAATGTTGATACATAGTCCAACGAAAGGAGATTTCAAGATACTCCCCCAGATTTTGCAGCGACCATGAGAATCCTAATTGTGGAGATGTGAAGCTACAAAGAATATAATGAGAGAATGATTAAAGCTCGAGAAGAGTAGAATCAACTGAATGCATCCATGCTTTAGAGTTTGACAAACATTCAAAGAAGGATAAACTCTAAGCATTGGACAGAAAATCCTGAAGGAAGTAGGAGCGGTACTAGAAGAAGAAAGAGGTCTTCTAGTGGATCATCTGAAGGACCCATTGAGGGTTCAATTTCTTCTTCTCATGGGAATAAGTAAAACAGGCACTACCAGAATCGTTCACGTGATGAATTCAAGAAGGCTAAGCCTCCTACCTTTGATGGTGAGGTAAAGAATGGTCAAGAAGATGAAGCTTGGCTTCTTGGGATGAGAAAATATTTCCAAGTCCAAGACTACTCTAGAAATATGAAGGCTAGGGTATCCATCTTCAATTTGACAGGAAGAGCATCCATATGGTGGGAGCACTTCAAGAAAGAGAGGAAGCTCAGTGAAAGGAAGGTTGTGTGGAGGCAGCTCTAGAAGTATTTAAGGCAGAAGTACCTCTCTAACAGGTACTATGATGATAAGATCAAGGAGTTCCATGAGATGAGATTGGGACAGCTGACCATGGAAGAGTATGCAAACAAGTTCTTGGAACTGTTGAGGTATGTTAGGTACATCAAGGATGATAAAGTGAAAATCCAGCGCTTTCTGAGTGGACTACCTCAATATTACAAAGACATAATTGAGTTTGATGAACCTAGAACTCTAGAAGAGGCTATCAGAAAGGCCAAGTATTGTTATGACCAGAACAAAGGAAAACCTGATTACCATAAGGCATGGAAGGAAAAAAAGAAATGAAAATTTTGACCAATGGAAGAAAGGGTTCAAACCCTCTAACTTCTGAAATCGGCAGAGGAAGCCACCAAAAGCTGTAAACCAACCAGCTGGAGTGATGGGATACAGGCCAAGAGATATCGAGGATCCAAGAGAACTGTTCCAATGTTGTAAATGTGGAGGACCCCACCTACGTAGGACCTACCCGCAGCAGAATGGGAATGCAAGGAAAGTTTAGAACATCCAAGAAGCAGAAGTTCTGGGTCAGGTGGCAAGGACTATCCCTAGAATTTATGCAGCAGTAGAGGACCACTAGGTAGATCATCAGTCAACGGTGGTTGAAGTTGTAAGTAAGATTGTTGAGCAATCTGTTTTTGTTTTGATTGACCCTGGATCTACTCACAATTATATTACTCCTAGAGTATTTGAGATTTGTGCTTTTCAGAAGTTAAACCATAGCAAGTCATGGTTAGTTCAGCTAGCCATTGGAACCAAGAGAAATGTTAGTAAAGTGGTAGAGAAATGTCCATTGGTTATGGATGGATTGGTCACTTATGCAAATCTGAATGTTCTACCACTTGGTTCCTATGATGTTATCATTGGAATGGATTGGTTGGAAGCACATAGAGTTAAGCTTGATTGTTACAACAAGAATTTTGAATGCATGGATGAAGAAGGAAACCCAAAGGTGGTAAGAGGCATTCCAAAGGTGATTTATGTTATATTTTAGCAATCCAGTTGAAGAAGTTATGTAGTAAAGGTTGCAGGTTGTATGCAGCCCATGTTTTGGAGACAACAGAGAATGAAACTCCTAGGTTGGATGACTTTCATGTGTTGCAAGAATTCATGGATGTTTTTTGTGATGAGATTCCAGGACTTCCTCCAAAGAGGGACATTGATTTTACCATTGACCTTGTGCCTGGAGCAGCACCAGTGTCTAAGACACCCTACAGGATGAGTACACCAAAATTGCTAGAGCTGAAGATGCAGTTACAAGATTTGTTGGAAAAGAAGTATATCAGGCCGAGTGCGTCTCCTTAGGGAGCACCAATTCTATTTGAGAAGAAGAAAGATCGTACACTCAGGTTGTGTATTGATTACAGACAACTGAACAAAGTCACTATGAAGAATAAATACCCTTTACCTCAAATTGATGACCTCTTTGATCAAATGAGAGGAGCAGAGGTACTTTCCAAGATTGACTTGAGGTTTGGTTACCATCGAGTAAGAATCAAGGATGAATATATTCATAAGACAACCTTCGGAACAAGGTATGGACATTATGAGTTTGTAGTGGTACCATTTGGTCTCACAAATACACCAGCTACATTCATGTGTCTCATGAACAGTGTTTTCAATAGATATCTATACAAGTTTGTTCTTGTTTTCCTTGATAACATCCTTATTTATTCTAAGAATGAGGAAGAACATGAAGAATAGCTGAGATTGACATTGCAATTGCTCAGAGAGCATAAGTTGTTTGCAAAGTTGAGAAAATGTGACTTCTACAGAGATAGAATTCATTATTTGGGTTACATTATCTCATAAGAGGGCATATATGTAGACCCTGAAAAGATTGAGGCCATTATGAATTGGCCTACTCCAAGAAGCGTGATTGATGTGAGATCTTGTATGGGACTTGCAAGATACTACTGGAGATTCATTTAAGGATTCCCCAAGGTTGCACATTCAATCACTTCTTTGCAAAATAAAGCGATAAAGTTTGAATGGACACCAAAGTGTGAAGAAAGCTTCCAGCAATTGAAAAATATCCTCACAAGTGTACCAATTCTGAAAAATTGCAAACCCGGAGAAATATTTTGTGGTGTGCACTAATGCATGCGATCAAGGACTTGGAGGAGTTATTATGCAAGACAACCACGTGGTATGCTATGAGTCAATAAAGTTGAAGGATCATGAGAAGAACTATGTCACTTATGATTTAGAACTTCCATCCATAGTACATGCTCTCAAGATGTCGAGGCATTACTTAATAGGCAGAAAATTTGAGCTAAGGATAGACCATTGTGGTTTGAAGTATTTGTTTGATCATCCAACTCTAAATGCAAGGAAAGCTAGATGGATGGATTTTTTATGTGAGTTTGATTTTGAGATCAAACACATAAAAGGAAAAGAAAATAAAGTGGTTGATGCACTCAGCAGGAAGGTGTACGAAATGCATGTGGAATCTCTTAGTATTTGTCAGTCATATTTGAGGTAGCAGATTGTTAATCATACTACTGAGGATGAAATGTATGTGCAGGTAAAAGAGAAATTGCAGCAGCAAAGTCTTGAGAAGAGGTATGAGGGATATAAATTGGAAGAAGACAGACTTCTTACCTATAAGGAAATAATTTATATTCCAAATGTAAGAAACTTGAGGAGAATGGTTATGGATGAAATCCATCAAGCTCCATCTTCTGGTCACCCAGGATATAAGAAGATAGTTGCTATAGCCAGAAAGCAGTATTTTTGGCTAGGAATGAAGAAGGACATTGCTGAGTATATTTCTAGGTGCATGAAATGTCAGCAGGTGAAGATTGAGCATCAACACCCAGCAGGTCTGTTTCAACCTTTGTCAGTTCTAAAATGGAAATGGGAAGTTGTTTCCATGGATTTCATTACAGGATTTCCAATGACTTGGAGACAACATGATTCCATCATGGTTTTGGTGGACAAGTTGACAAAGGCAGCACATTTTATACCGGTTAAGTCCACACATAAGACTTATGACATTGCAAAAATCTTCATGAAGAAGATTTTCATATTGCATGGACTGCCTAAGGCAATAGTCTCTGACAGGGATCCTAAGTTCACTTCCAATTTTTGGAAGGGTCTGTTTGCATATTTGGGTACCAAGTTGAACTTAACACTGCCTACCATCCTCATACTGATGGATAGACAGAGAGAGTGAATCAAGTGTTGGAAGACATGCTTCGCATGTATGTGATGGACAAACCAACCAAGTGGGAAGATTACTTACACTTGGTAGAATTTGCCTATAATAATGGATAGCAAGCATCATTGGGAATGAGTCCTTATGAAGCCTTGTATGGAAGAAGGTGTAGAACACATGTGACTTGGGATAATCCAGTGAACATGATTGGGCTTGGTGCAGAACTGCTCAAGGAAATGGAGCAAGAGGTTGCAAAGATCAGGAAGAATCTGAAAGCAGCCCAGGACAGACAGAAAAGCTATGCAGATAAGCATAGAGTTCACAGAAATTTCAGTGTTGGAGATCATGTTTACCTCTGAGTGAGGGCAAGGAAGAGTTTCTTGAAGCTTGGAAGTTGTGCCAAGCTGTCACCTAGATACTGTGGGTCGTTTGAAGTGCTTGAAAGAATAGGGACAGTTGGATATAGACTTGCATTTCCTACTAACACTAGATCTCATAATGTTTTTCATGTTTCTTTTCTTAAGAAATATGTACATGATCCTAACCATGTGATAAATTGGGATGTGATTCAGGTGGAACCCGAGGGAGAGTTCCGAACTGAGCCATTGTGCATCCTCGACAGGAAGGTCATAGTGCTCTGGAATCGATCCGTTGGACAAATGAAGGTGCAGTGGGAGCACTATGGTCCTGAGGAGGCTACATGGGAATTGGAGGATACCATGCAATTGACACATCCATTTTTGTTCAATTTTGAAGAGCACTAAGGACAGTGTTGTTGTAAGGGGGAGGGGAATGTAACACCTTAGTTTGGACCCCAAGGGGGAGGGGAATGCGAGCCCCGGTTTTGACCCCATGGTATTGAAATTGTACATGATGTATATATTGTGATGAATCATGGCAAGGAGCTCAACCCCAAGGCCCTGGAATTGATTGATTCTTTGTGTATAGGTGATCAAGGTTGATACCTATGGTTGTGGTGCTAAGTAAGGCACAGCATATTTTGAATATCATGTAAATACATAATTTAATAAAATACCACAACTAGCTATGAGACTACAACATGAAAAAGATGGGGGCATGACTCCACAAGGGATAAGGTGGGGATTTAGTCAAACCCCCTGAGCCAATAGGGTGTGACTAGAGTTCAATGGGGAAACCCATGAACCCTCAGCGACCCTTTTATCCTCTGTCCTCTATCATCAATTTCTTCCAGAAGTTGGCTGAGGCAAGTAATTCCTTGGGCAGAGCAAGGCATGGTAGTCTGATTGCTTGTCTAAGTAAGCCTACAAGTCTGCAGTCTGGGAAGCCGTGATCTTGCTTCTGACGCAAGGAAGCACGCAATGCGTACCAGTCCATATTTCCTCGGTTGGGGGGAAAAGGTTTTGTTGTTTTGAAGCGTCGTGGTTGTTCATTATTCCCGACCATTCTACGGTTCCAGACCATTTGATCATTCTGATCAGTTTGTTCATGCGTGTTGTTGGTGGTTCACTACCCTGAGTCGCGGAAGAAGGGTTCCGTTGTGTTTTTTGCTGAGTGATTGGGTAGTGGAGATCTCTCGATTTATGAGTGTGGCCCTACGTAGTTTCCTGATTTCCATGGATATGTGCAGTGTGGTGGTTCAACCATCCTGAGTCGCGGAAGTGTGGTTCTATAGTGTTTTCCTAAGTGACATTGTAGTATGAGACCTTGTTTTCTCTGTGTTACAGAGTGGAACCTATGTGGCTGTGTTTTCCTTGTGGATTGTTGTGATGTGCATCCCTGTTTTGGTCTGAAAGACTTAGGAATAAAAGAGGCCCAGAAATGGATGATAACCCTAGTTGTTGTACAGGTATGGACACCTTATAACCATAGGTCTGGGGTTACCAACATACTCAATCAACTTGCAGAAAATTGACTTCTAGAGTGCAGTAAAGGAAATAGGAGGATGAGAAAGACTTACTCGATTAACGAAGTTCGATCCTTGCTTGTCCTCTTCCATTCTACTTCACCTCCAAATTCTTCAAGGTTGCTCCTCCTTCACCTATCAAGAGTCAATCTTCCAGATACAAGATGATTCATATATATATAAGCAGGTTAGATAAATCATATATAAAATGCAAAAACATAAACATTTATCAAACCAAGATACATGCAACACATATGGAAGAAGGATTCTCTTTATTATCAACAATGGAAAGAGTTCAGATTACAACCCAACGCCTGAGACAAGGACTCCTCTGCAACCAAAGGATTCTGAGTTTCACTGCTCCAAAGACTTCTATATAAATCCACCAACATGACTTTGCTCTCCAAGTCTATATATCCAACACCCTCCCCAAGGCCTGTATTTATATGGATGAAATAAGGCAGTTTCGAAGGTTGAGGAGGTTGAGACAGTTAAGCAGATTAAGATAAATGGCTTAACTAATCTCAAGTAAGCGCGTGTTTTATTTTTAAATGTCAAAGATAGGCATCCATGGGTACCAAGAAGGACAACTCGCGTATGATCCGCGACCTTCTATAAGAGCAACCCGCAGATACATCCATCCGCGACTTGCAAACACCAACACTCGTGGATCACACTCACGGATGATCCACGAGTTGCATAGGGATAGAGTCACGGATATGTCTTGACATATCAAAAAAAGGCAAAGTAAAACACTGGATGGATAATGAATGTCATTTACAAGAAGCTCATCTATAATGTTTTGGGCAAACCTCAATCCATAGATGTCCTTTTGTGTGCCAACATGAGGGATGTCGACACTCGGACGGAGAGGTGCCATTCAGGTGGATAACAGATGCCCCCTAATGTGTGAGGTCAGAGGAAAACGATGGCCGAAAGACATTATAATCAACAGCTCTGGAGAACTCAGAAATCCAATGGAGCAGAGAGAGTACCTGAAACAAATACATAATAATGTCATATACAAAGTTACATCTGAGGATGCTATGTTCAATTTACTGGAACACTAGCTCCTTTACAATATTTGAATACATCATATGATACGGGTATAAACCACGTATATTACAAAGGTGGATCGAAGCCACAACATAATGATGAGTCTTCAAAGATCTGGAAGTTGTGTATAGGAAGAGAACATAATCTTGCGCAACTTAGTCTATAGGTGAGGAACTAAGATCTTCATAAAGGATCCCAAAGAACCAGTACAATCCAAGCCATGTGAATAAGGGAAAGTTGAAGTCGAACATGGAAAGGATTCAACAGTTTGTCAATCAATAGATGATAATCAACAACTAAAGCAAAGGAATTCACCAATGATGAAAATGAATCCTGAGGTACCATCGTCAAAACTCTAGGTCGTCGTCATCAGGAAGTGATGAAACGGAACCATGATGTGATAAGGAAGGCAATAGATCCTCCAACGGATCACAAGAGTGACTAGGAACTGGGCAAAAGAAGGGAGACACAAATAGATAACAGATATAACAATGATGGAATCAGGCTATATATCAGACATTGAGTAGAGTCCTTGAACAATGAGCACAACACAGAGATGACCCAAGGCAGCGTATAAGACAGAACAACTAGACTTATCTGTCATGTAGGAGACATGATCAGATTCCCCAGGTATAACGAAAAAGAGGAGTAAGAAACTCAAAGTGATAGTTGAACACAAGTGGACACTGAAACATGGATATCGGAAAACAAAGAGTGCTATGTTCAAGGATGACATGCTGTCATTACTGAAAACAAGAGAAAACTTCTTCCTTACCTTCCCTGTTAAATTTTAACGAGTCCAGGAAAGTCAACTCGGTTCCCTCTTCATTTTTTAACAAGCTTGAAGAGATGGGAAAATAATGCTTGATAGTGTCACTGATTCGTGGATTTAACGAGCCCGAACTAGTACATGCTCGACGGTGTTTTCATAGTTTAGAAAGTTTGAAAACTCCAAAGAAGACTCCAGGGGGGGTCCTTTTTCGTACAATTTAGTCTCCTGAGGCCGAAAAAGTATAAAACAAACCAAAGAAGAACTCTCTTAACTTTCGAAGAAGAAAAGGCACACCTTTTTCGTACTTAGTAAGGAAGGTCCAAAAAAGGTTAAATTACCACCTACCCAATGCTCCTTCAAAAGCAGCATATAGCCTGAGTTTTACGAGTGTGAAAGAAGGCAAGATCACTCGGAAAGATCAATTTGATTACGAGAAATGGGGCTTACAACAATAAACTCGATGCTTTGTTCTTTAGGGTTTAACAAGCATGACAAAGACATAAAGTACACTCAAAATCTTTTTCATGTTTTGGTCCAGAGCACGAAAAAGAGAAAACTAAGCTCATACCGGGGGTTCCTTTTCCGTAAGTTTAGTCCCTCAGGTCCGGAAAAGTGATAAACCTATGCCTGAGAATACTCTTCTCAATTCAAAAGAAAAGAGAGTGATCATTTCTCGTATTATTCCACATGGTCCGAGAAAGTGATAACCTACCACCAATGTGGATGCCCATTCACATATTCTTAACGAGCCCGAACGGACAAGTTTACTCGGCAATCAAGTCTATTTTAAGGAGTCAGAATTGGGCCTAAAGAAACTCAAAATCTTTCCCGTGAAGTTTTAACGAGTCCGAAAAAGTCAACTCATGGCCTCCTTACTGTTTTTAACGAGCTCGAAGGAGAGCAGAAAAAATGCTCTAAATGCGAGGAGATGAGTGTCATAAATAGGCGAAACTAGTTCCAAGCGCAAGGAACAAACCTATGCATAATGCAAGGAAAATGAGCAAGATAAGGACACTCGGGGAACGTCTCCTCAAGGTAAAGGGTGTCAAGTTGCAAAGGCAAAATGATACAAGGCGTAGCGATGATGAGAACAAAGATGAGGGCTTATACAACGAGCTAAAAGCGTGGAAGTCGGCATCAGGCTCATAAGCGCGAGCAGGGCACATGCAAATGCAATTACAACTTGAACAACAAGGTGAGGCCAATAAACAGTTGTGAATCCAACTACAAATCTTGCCTCGAAGAAACAACAGCATCAAGATCATGATCAACAGAAAAGTTCTGATACGGGTCACTTTGGCAGAAACACGTGTGACTTTGCTATCTTCTACAAAAGGTAAAGTCAAGGCAGAATTAATCGAAGAAAATTCTATAGAACCAAGGCTCGAGAGTTTATAATCTTCAAGATCAACCTCAAAAGGAGAGCAAAGATCAACAAGGGAGATAGAGTCTGCAGGAACAAACTCAGTATCATAGGAGTTGAAAAATTCATAAGAAAAATCAAACTCATCAGGATCACTGACTTGCGGTTCGAAGAAAGAGTCAAAAGACTCAACAAGACCAACATAAGAAGAAAGGTCAGGCTTACTAGGAAAATCAGGGTTAGACATAGTCACAACTGAATCAACATCCGAAAGAAGGTCAGACTGTATCAAAGACTCTAGGAAGACTTCATCCGAAGGAAGGAGATCATCCGAGATAGGATACATGTCTAAACTTTCAAATGGATCGACAGAGTGGAGAGAAGGCTCTACAGTCTGTATAGGATGACACACCCAGTCAACTGCTGGGATCAAGTCCCGAGAAGGTAAGCATGAAAACAGAGGCTGCTTCTCAGTAGCAATTGAACATAAAGGACAAGAGGCCACATAATTCACCTGTGGCGAGATAGTGTCTATAGAAACACTGGGAACCAATAAAGGAAAGACCTAGTCTCTAGTTGGGTCAGGAGATCGATCAAGAAAATCCAACTGATCGATAGTGAAAATTTCTTCTCCATGATTAAAGTACATCACACGAAAGAATGTTGACACCACAGCTTGCATGGCGTAGACATAACCACGTCCAAGGAGCATATTGAAGTCCAAGGGGTCTTCTATCACCATGAAGTCAACTAAGACGGTCTTCCCACCCAAAGTAGCAGGTGTTTAAGTAATAATTCCCAAGGCTACACAAGTTCTTCTATCAAATGCCAGTAACTGACTAGCAGTCGACACAAGGCTGGGAGATCCCATGCCTCGCCAAGCACGAGCAGACAAAATACTAACTGAGGCTCCTTCATCAACAATACAACGAGCAATCATGTAAGGCTCAACTTTGACCTTTATCTGGAAAGGTGCATTAGAAGGAAGGCGCGGCTCAACTAGGCTATCCCAATCAAAGGAAGCAATCCGAGAGCTTGGTGGGGGTTGATCCAAAGCGAGTTCAGTGCCCCCTTGTTCAGTAAGTTTTGAACTGGCAGTGAAGAAAATGTGACTAGTAGACACTTTACTCTCCAAAGGAAGAGTGGGATTGATCGATACTAGAATCGATTCAACCGCTTCGTGAAAGTCACTCTCTGAAGGGAGAGTGGGATTGACCAAAGATGACATTGGTTCAATCACATCAGGATCACTCTCCGAAAGAAGAGTGGGATCGACCAAATCTGATATTGGTTCGACCACTTGATCAACCAAAGGTTGAATAGGTTGTTCAGGAGAAGGAAAATCTTGAGTCTTGGACCACACTCTTCGCACCTCCGCAATAGCAGGGCACTTGTGAGTAAGATGATCTCCCTCGCATAGCATACAAGGGAACTTAAGTTTGAACTTCGAGCGACCAGTTTTCTCAACGGTGTCAACATGACTAGCAGTGGCTAACTGTTTTCTCTCAACATGACTTGCAGAGGATGAGAGTTTGCCCCCAGCATGGACAACAGAGGCTTGGTGACTGGGCCCAACCTGACTAAGAGAGGTTGGTTGTTGAAAAGCTTCAGAATGTTCAAAAACGGGATGACCATGAATCCAAACTCTTTGCACCTCCGCGATAGAAGGACATTTATAAGTAAGGTGGTCTCCCTCACAAAGATTACAAGGAAAAGTTGGGCTTGTGTTTTGAACGAGTAGTCTTCTCAATAGTGTCAACATGACTCGTAGTGGCTGACGAATTGTCTTCAGCATGAACCACAGAGGCTGAGAGACTGCCCCCAGCATGACTTACAGAGGCTGAGAGACTGGATCCAACATGGCCTGCAGAGGTTGGATGGGCACCACCAACATGAACAACAGAGGTTGAATGGTTAGGATCAACATGCTTTTCAGCAGTTGAGTGTGTGCCCCCAGCATGAACAATAGAGGCTGGGTGGATGGATCCAACCTAACTTACAGAGGTTGAACGGGAAGGTTCAACTTGAACAACAGAGCTTGAACGGGTGCCCTAAGCATGAACTGCAGAGGCTGAGTGACTGGATCTGACATGACCTGAAAAGGTTGGAAGGATCCCACCATCATGATCAACAGATGCTGGATGGTGAAGATCAACTTGACTTGCAGAGGTTGAGTGCTTAGATCCAACATGACCTGCAAAGGTTGGATGGGTGCCCCCAACATGAACAACAGAGGCTGGGTAGTGAGGTTCAACTTGAATTGCAGAGGTTGAACAGGTGCCCCCTTGCTTATGTGCCTTCTTCCTATTCCTCCTTCTTTTACTCCTTTTAGACTGTCGGTTACTAGTATCAGTACTTTCACCGCATGAGGTAGAAGGAGGAGGAGAATCAACTACAGGTGAAGGGGAAGCAGTGTTTTGATGCCCTTTATATAAGGAGCTTACTTGAGAAGCATCAGGAGCATTCAAGACGGTTGGAGTGGAAAACAACCACATCGGTAGCCCTAAGTGAATCCAGGTAGATTCAGGGTGGCCATCAAGGGAACACCAACATTCCCTATGAGAGGAATAGTACAAGGAGTTCCCAGCATGGGGATATCTTGGTTGGTGTTCGAAGGGGTGTTAGCCATAGTTTCAAACTAGGAGACAAAGTCTGAGGTTGATAGACAACCAAAATTACAAAGCACACACCTAAAGGCAGACTAGGTACAGACAAACCACACAGCACTCACTAAAAAATCCTAAAGCCAAACAGACAAACAGGTATAAGATATACTTTCCAGAAGAAATCTGATAGACAGTTACTTGGCGTCCTTGTAGCTGTTCTTAGGCACAAGCGGAGGAATCACCCACCGCCCTCCCACACTTTCTATCGGGATTACCTTCCAAGTCCGTCCAAGGTCAACCAGAAATAACCTTCCGGTGTCCCTGTGTATGAACCCTAGATGTCAAGAGACTAAAGGCTACCTTGGCTATACCAACAGTCTGGGGGGACAGTCGCAAGCCGGACTCGTACGCATGGGCAGGGTAGCTGAGCCCGAAACTCTGTCTAGGACAGAATTTCTAGATGCGTAAAAGTCCTGAGTTACGTTTTGACAAGGATTCGGAGGGTTATCTCCTCTGTCCAAGCCTCCACGCGGCCTCGTGCTTAACTCCCATTTGAGAGGAGCTTCCCAGATCCAGTCGATAAAGTCAAGGATTTACCTAGTGATTGGCCAACTACGTCTGAATTTAACACTTGTGGGGAGTTTAAACTCCCTATCCCACAAGTCTAGCCTAAGCTAGTTGGTGTATGACCCTATAAAATAAAACTTACTAGTAATTTTTAAATTATATCGTTTATTTTAAGGGCTGTTTTTAGTCAGAGGGTAAATGACATGAAACTTATGTGGTGTTTTGACTCAAAGTTGAAACAAAATGACTAAGAAAAGAGATATGAAATGCAAAAAGCAAAAACTATTCTCTTTATTTTTCAAATAGTAACTTGAAAGCCACAAAAGAAAAAATTCTTTTATATTTTTAATTTTTCAAAAACAATGATATGCCATGCAATCTAGACTAAAAACCTAATCTACATGCATATAAAGCAAACATGTGTTTTTGTCTTTTTCTTTTATAAATGCAAAAGAAAAATCAGCCTATCAACTAATGCAAGCAAGTACTATAAGCAAAGCAAATAGACAACTACTCTACACCCCACAAACAAACCCTAGGTTTCCCTAAAGTTAGATATCAACCTCTCTTGAAAAGAAGGCTTACAAAAGTAAACAAGCCAACAACTTTGGAATGAAGAGACTGAGCAAAAAGACTAACATAAACAAAGGTCAAGAAGTCCCAAGTATCAATCTAAACCTACAAACAAAGGCTGCTCAGTACCTTGTGCAACAAGGTCAAGCCAAAGAAGGAGGTGGGGGGAAAGCAGCAAAAACAAGTATACGTTCCTTTTAATTTTCTTTTATAAATGCAAAAGAAAAACTACCTACAAACTAAAAGCATGCAGATAACAAGAACGAAGCAAAAGGAACTTTGCTATACAACCACCAAACAAACTCTAGACTAAACTAAAGTTAGCATAAACCCTACTTGGAAGGAAGGCTTGCATAAAAGACAAGTCAACTATTTTGGCATGGTGAAGTTAACCAACAAAACAAGAAGGAAAGCAACACCAACAAGCTTCTAGACTCAGACAAATATCACTAACATAGGCTGACCAGAAACATAAGCCAAAAATCAAACCAAGCAAAGGAGGTGGGGGAAAGAGCAAAGAGCAAACCCTAAGGCTATAAAAATCTTACCGCATAGATAAAGAACAAGCAAAAAGGATGACACAAACTCCCAAGAGTTATGCACCTACAATGCACTATACTTGAGCAAACTTGAATTAAATAAACTGTATAAACCAGCAAACTGAAGCCAACAGGCTGATAGAACCAAAAGACAACCAACAAAGGAAGGCTAGGAACCCTAGCTTGGGTGCACACAATGACAAAAACATTGTAGACTTATAAGGGCAAGTGACAACCAGCCACTGTCAAAAGACAGATTGGAAAAACAGAGCCCAAGAACCTGATGATAGATCTGGACAAAGACACCTTAACCCACAACCCAAACAGGCCAACCACTTCAGCATGCAAACAGAAAATAATCCAAGTGAAAGAGACTCAAGGGCTTTCGAAAAAGCACAAAGTGTGATCAACAGAGGCACTCAGACAAGCTACACAGCATTCATAAAGAAAATCAACTCACCAACAGGGATTATAGAAAGAAAGGAATAAGCAAACCTTAACTTAAAAATCCCTACTTCCAGGCATATCCGCGACTGTATATAAGTTCAACCCGCAGATGATTCACGACTGTTCAATACAGCAACCCGCGGATGCAGGTTTGTATCCACGACTGTCCAGAAGAGCAATTCACAGATAGGTATAAGATTTTTCTCAAAGAACAAGAAAAAAAATCCAGAGACTTTCAAATACTGAGGAAAGTATAAACCAAAACAAAAGATCACACACAGACTTCAAGCAAAGACTGGTCAGGGGTGATAGAAGCAACCTACAGCAGTCCAGGCTTCCCCAGTGGAGTCGCCAGTTCTGTTGTACAGGTATGGACACCTTATAACCATAGGTCTGGGGTTACCAACATACTCAATCAACTTGCAGACAATTGACTTCTAGAGTGCAGTAAAGGAAATAGGAGGATGAGAAAGACTTACTCGATTAACGAAGGTCGATCCTTGCTTGTCCTCTTCCGTTCTACTTCACCTCCAAAGTCTTCAAGGTTGCTCCTCCTTCACCTGTCAAGAGTCAATCTTCCAGATACAAGATGATTCATATATATATAAGCAGGTTAGATAAATCATATATAAAATGCAGAAACATAAACATTTATCAAACCAAGATACATGAAACACATATGGAAGAAGGATTCTCTTTATTATCAACAATGGAAAGAGTTCAGATTACAACCCAACGCCTGAGACAAGGACTCCTCTGCAACCAAAGGATTCTGAGTTTCACTGCTCCAAAGACTTCTGTATAAAATCCACCAGCATGACTTTGCTCTCCAAGTCTATATATCCAACACCCTCCCCAAGGCCTGTATTTATATGGATGAAATAAGGCAATTTCGAAGGTTGAGGAGGTTGAGATAGTTAAGCAGATTAAGGTAAATGGCTTAACTAATCTCAAGTAAGCGCGTGTTTTATTTTTAAATGTCAAAGATAGGCATCCGCGGGTACCAAGAAGGACAACTTGCGTATGATCCACGACCTTCTATAAGAGCAACCCACGAATACATCCATCCGTGACTTGCAAACACCAACACTCGCGGATGATCTGCGAGTTGCATAGGGATAGAGTCGCGGATATGTCTTGACATATCAAAAAAAGTCAAAGTAAAACACTGGATGGATAATGAATGTCATTTACAAGAAACTCATCTATAATGTTTTGGGCAAACCTCAATCCATAGATGTCCTTTTGTGTGCCAACATGAGGAATGTCAGCACTCGGACGAAGAGGTGCCATTCAGGTGGATAACACTAGTGAAGAGAGGAACCTCATAGACAGATTAAGAGGGGTTGGAAAATCCTTTAATGCACACCCTCAAAAGCATTGGAAAGGAAGGTATGCCCTGAGGGAACTATGTAGCAGTGAAGGGAATACTTCTTTGTGTTGGGTGTGTAGGTATTGTGAAGTGCCAAGCTGGATAGATCTAGTGCAGGTGTCCAAATCTCTATGGTTGAGCTCACTAGCTAGCAATTCTACCTTTCCATTGCCTTAGCAGCCTGAGAAACCCAACTGTAGGTTGGTTTGGCTATCTTGTTGTGTATTTGGCCTTGTGTGTAATCCTTGGCTAGATAGTATGAGAAACCCAACTGTAGGTTGGTTTGACTGTGTTTGATGTGTGTTGCCTATCTGTGAGCATGTTGTTCCCTAGTTCCTTGTGGAAATCATGCCCAGATCGGGGGTGGCAGTGTGTTGAGAGATTAATGAATACACTGGCCTATGGTTGGATGGAACCTTGCAACGACACAGCTAGTTGCAGGATAGCTTAATCATCAAGATAAGTATCTCTTTTATGCTTGTTTATGCCATGTATTTTCTTATGAGTTATTATGAGCATGTTTAATGTTTATCGATGGTTAAGTAGAAATTTACTTCTATTAAGTTTTCCTGCATTTTACTTCTGTACATGCCTTATGTTTTTGCAATGCATTTTCCTAAGTTCATGGAGGGTAGAATCATGTTACAGAGTCAGGAGGCAGGTGACTTAGTGTTTATGCCCCTTGGAATCCGCTTGCGGAAGTCGAAAGGCAGAAACCGGAAAAGAGAAAGTTGAACAGGGCAGAATTGTTGTGTTTCTACGCCCCGGGATCCGCTTGCGAAAGGCGGAAGGCAGAAAGGGGAGTTGAAAACAAGGAAGAAAGTGTGTTTACCGATTTCCAAAGTCTGAGGTCAGAGAGCGGAATTCAAAAGCGCAGAAAATTTCTAAGGCAAAAAGTTAACTTTCTGATTTCCGAAGTCTGAGGTCAGAAAGCGAAAGCCAAAAGTGCGGGAAAGGTTAAGGTCGAAAGTTGTTTTCCCGATTTCCGAGTTCCGCAGCGGAAAGGAAGAAAGCAGAAGTCGGAAGACGGAAAGTGGATAAAGGATTTCATCGTTTGTTATGTTTTTGACTTTCGAGTTTCGAGGTCGAAAAGGCGGAAAGCGGAAGTGCGGAAGGCGGAAGTGCGGAAAAAGGTACTTCCGGTCGTAGAAGGGATTTGTCAAGGGTATAACGACTGTTACAGTGGTTCTTAAGCCTGAGAATGAAGGTTGAAGTGTTTGTTAAAGTCAATTCCCTGTGTTTCGAAGGAGAACAATGGGTTCTTGAAGTAAAAATTTTAATTTATCCGCATTATTGGGTATGGGGACGTCACAGGTACGTAAACCCACCCCTCATCAAACGTTCCTAAAGATCAAAATGGTAATATTAAGATCAAAAACATGGAGGATGAAAGTACCTCAAGGAGATCGCCATGGCTAGAAAGGATCAAGAGGCAATTTGTGTATTTCTCGAGTAATCTTGGAGAAAGTCAAGGCATGCTATTTTGAATAAAGATTTGTCTTCCCCATGAACCATGCCTTTCCTACAAATATCAAACACACTTGAGACCTTAGAAGATTTTATAAAAGATAGAAAACACCCTATCCCTCTATAAAGTTCATGCTAGCTAATGGAACCTCTAGCCAAAACACATTTCACTTCATGCCATATTGCACACATTGGTAAAGAAGGCCCAACTAGGTAAAATGGGTTTAGTCAAACACATTGAGAAAGGTTGGTGAAGAGAATAAATGGAATACATTATATAATAAGCTAGAAAAAAATTTATGATTTCTTCAACCAACTCTCTAAGTAAGTAGATCTAAACTAAAGATTTAAAATAGTCCAAAAGACTCATGGGAAGGCACGAAGGCATGCATGATCACAAACGCAAAGGAAGTGACACAACAAATGAAAAAGGAAACAATTGAGGTGATGATAAAGGTCCTATACAAATCAATGAATAATCTCTCCAAGGCATGTTTTCAAGTTTGATATAGAAGCCTCCAAGTAAATAATAACATGAGTTAAAATGAAGTTAGCTAGCAATTTGACAATTCATTGGGGTGAAGCCAAACCCTAAGCAATTAAATTAGCGCATCACATATAGTCTTAAGCTTTCATCAATGATGATTGCTTGATTGATAAAAGTGAAGTGCTAATGCAAGTCTCGCCAACAACATAATACAAGCCTTTGGGCATTATTTCAGATTAGGTATCCTTCAAGCATGATGTCATGAGATTTTGAAATGAAATAGAATGACATTCGAATGGCAGTGTTCTTCTTGATATTCTCATCCATTATTAAATTTCAAAATTGGAAACCGTGCAATAAGATATTTATACCAACCCATATGGTCTAAAAGTTGAATGGCTAACTTAATGTCAAAGCATTTCTTTCTTACTGTAGGAATTTGTTTCTTCTCTAACCAATTTTGTCATAGTCCAGATGCAATGCACTATAGGAGGTATGTCCTACTGTATGCCCTATGATTATGGTCCCCATCTCTGCTCCTTGCTTCTTCTTTAGTCTGTGTTTTACATGGCGTACCTTTCTTTGACCTTGGATTATGGCTGATGGAATGGAAGAAGAGTGTGCCCTGTGAGTAGTCCCCTCTATTTCGGTCAACCTTTGCAGAAAACATCTAATATGTATCCTCTGGCGGCATATACCTGCAAACAGATATCATATATTAGCAAGCGGCACATAAGAAACCTTTCTCTATTGGTGCACGTAGATTATTCCTACAATTGTTATTCTTGGACTTATATTACACGAGAACCTCCTCATTTACACTATAATATTTTTTAAACAAAGACATTTACTTTGGAAAAGCATATGATTTTTATATTGAGTAACTTGCCTTTTCAGATTTAAAAATTGTTCTTTGAAATTTTAGTAATTTAATTACTTACTAGAGATAAATTTAATTTTTCACCTTGTCATCGTTGTTATTTTTTTTAATTACTTTAAATTATAAATAAAAAACTCTTCAAATTTAAGGATGAAATATTAAAGTTTAATGGGCCCCAAGGGGTTGGATCCATTAGTGAAGAGCAAGGAGTTTTTTTACCAATGGTCAAGGTTCATTTCCAATGAGAGCCTAACCTGGAGCCATGGGGCACCTTGAAGTAGTGGTTGAACGTGTGGTTCTACCCAGAGAGATTGTATTAAATGATCTTGTGACTCATGAACACATAAGTAGATCAAAGCTCGCCCTCATGTCCTCCTAATATTTTAGTCAATTCTCGCTAGCGCATTCAGTTAAGGTGTGAGTCTTGTCAAAAGGACGGTTTGGTTCAATTCCCTTAGGGGTGAGTTAGTTGGGAGTAGACACCCAAAACTATAGCCATGTTAAGGGTTGGTGTGGCTCGGGCCAGGTGGGATTCTCGGGTGATTCGGTTTCTTAGACAAAGGTTGAAATGCACTGACCTCGAGCAACGAGCATTTTTAACAAAAAAAATATATTAAAGTTTAATGAAATTTATTCAAAACTAGGGGAGGCAGGTGTGGGAGGGATTATCTTTGATCGGAGGAAACATAGTAAACTCTTTTGCTTGGGAACTAGGGAAAGAATCCAACAATCAAGCAGAATGGATGGCGCTTATGCTTGGGGTAGAAATCATAGCCAAGTTAGGCATTAGCAGAATAGTTATAATAGGTGACTCAATGCAGGTTATCCAAAAGATGCAGACTGGATATAAAAATGGCAACATCAGATGTAAAAGAATTCATCGAAAGATCTTCCAAATCTCTTCCAAAATAAAAATCAGCCTCTTTCATATCCTTCGGGGAAATAATGAGGAGTTTGATCTTCTTGCAAACAAGGGAGCTCTTTTAGAGCCAAGTTTAGTGAAATATACTAATGGTGAACTCAAACTCCATGTCATCCCTTGACCTTCTTCCAACAAGGGAGGCTAAGACTATGGTCTTTTCCGTGAGCTCCTTACTTCCCCCCTCAAATCAATGTATTTACTCTCGCAGAGGTAGAAGGACACGTGGTTAGACGCATGTTCAAGGCCACATGATCGAAAGTCAATGTTTTAATGCTGAAGAGACTCGGCCTTTATGTTTGTCCTTCGTCCCAAACGCTCCCGCATGTGAAATGGACGTGGAGATGGATATCTTCCCAGATGGTGAATAAAGGTCTTCATATCAATCTGAAGGCAGAGACAGAACCGATGAAGAATTTATCGCTCCGACCTTATTCAGGCTGGCTAACTCAATCTTTTCGTGGTCAATAGGTGATTCTCCTGAGATGGATTCGGAGAAGAATGTAGAGAGAGGTTGCACTGCAGACATTCACAACCTCAGGGCCAGGTTTGAGGATTTTAAAATCCATATGTGAAGGGTTTATGAGGTAGTCTACGACTGTCTCAAGCAAAATAAGGAAATCTCAACAAATATTAGATATGTTATTCATCAACTCTCTTGCCAAGATTCGTAGATTGATGATCTGGAAAGGGACATTCGGGAACTTATCGAAAAAATGGATAGGCTTACAGAAGATGTTTTGAAGGTGGTCAATTGGACCCAAAGCAGCCACAATCTAAAGACTACGGCCATTGGAGCACATCCATTGGAAGAGGTTTCGGTTCAAAGCCAACTCCTGGCATGGAAGGCAAGAAAAAGCAGTAGACTTGACCCTTCATTTTTTGGTTGAAATTTTTTTGTATAGTGCTAAACTTTAAGTTTATCTGGATCTATCCCTCCTCTAGTATGGTGAATCATAGAAAGAAAACTAACTTTTTTTGAAAATCTATAATAGTTCTAATCATAGTCTTCTCAGTCATGGTGAATGCAAATAATAAACAAATCCCAATTTTTTTGTAACGAATGGTTGTACACATCTTTTTTCTATAATGAAAAAGGTTTTCCAGTCTCTCTCTCTCTCTCTCTCTCTCTCTATATATATATATATATATATATATACATACAAAACTGATCATATTTATCAAAATAAAGCCCCACAAAAATGACTAAATATAATATATATAAAATAACAATGTAAAAGATGCTAAAATAAAACATATTCACAAAAATGACTAAATATAATATACAAAAAAAACAACGTAAAAGATACTGAAATATAACATATTGTTTGTTAGAATTGCAATAAAATTAATAAAAATACACATTAAAACTTTTTTTAAATATGATAATACAAATTTTAACATAAAACTTGTAATATAAATCTTGATGAGAAATGATGATAAATCTTAATGGGAAATGATGATAAGTATCCATAAAAATTGGCTATATTGTATCTCTCATCCAAATGATATTCACTGACCAAGAAAATAAAAGTTTTTTAACATTAAATGTATTAATATACCATTTAATATTCACTAACCAAGAGAATAAAAGTTCTTTAACATTAAATGTATTAATATACCATTTATTGCATCTTTCATTAAAATGATATTCAATGATCTAAAGAATTTCTATTCTTTAGACTAACAAAATTTAAACACATCAGATTCGCTTGATTCATTATTACTCCATAATAATTCATTATCACTTCATCATTATTATGATTCCCTCCCCAAAACGTTTCAAAAAACAGCCAACATGCTCAAACCAATGATACGAAGTTTTACCAAATCGTATGGAATACCAAATTGTATATATCATAAAGTATGATTCCACTAAGGTGCAAGAACAAATGACTTGTACTACACTTTTGTTCACTCAATCTTTGTAAAATAAAAATAAGTCAATTGTACTTTTTATGTAGATGCTTATATAAAAGTCAGTTAAGTGTAGCCTAAGTGAATGTGATATGGAGTGCTATCCTTCTCACCCAAGTTCTATTTTTGTAAATGACATGTGAAGCTCATAATGAGAATAAGTGTAGCCTGTGTGAGTGTGATATGAAGTGTTATCCTTCTCACCCAAGTTTTATTCTTGTAAATGACATGTGAAGCTCATAATGAGAATATTGTTGTAATGGTTCAATGCCCTTGTTAACTTGGCCTTATGTTTTGAAGAAACTAAAATTTAACTTTGATACCATCGTCATAAAAAATACCTAAATAAATACAATATATTGCTAAAAAAATAACTAAACAAATATTGAAAAGTACGAAATTTTTTAATTATAAACAAATGATGTATATATATTCAATTTCAAACAAAAGTAAGGTGTATCATTTATACACCAAACCTTCAAAGAAAAACCAAATAACTGTTCTTTTTTCTACTGAAACACTGTATAATTATTCTTCAAAGATTGCTTCAATGGACTTAACTAAAAAAGACCCAACTCTTTTCAAATGATGATACCTCAAGAACATATCTATAACATCCATCTATGAACATATAATCAAGATGTATTGATTCTACAGAAAAGTTGTTGCATGTTTGTAGAAAAGATAAATGTACATATAAGAAAAAAGTATTGATTCTACAGAAAAGGCGAAAAGTTGTTGCATGAGCTACTAGTAGTTAGATGTATTGATTCTATAGAAAATTTGTTGCTTGTTTGTAGAAAAGATAAATGTACATGTAATAAAAAAATATTGATTCTACAGAAAAGTTGCTGCATGAGCTACTAGTAGTTTGTAGAAAAGAAAGTCAATAGAGCGGTCATTAAAGCCAAAAGACCTCGTGAAAAGATAAAACATGAAAACAATAATGGAAAAAAAATGCACCTTCCGTACATCAAAGGAACCACATAAACTCGCCAAGATTTTAAGAGAGAGACATTGGAGTTACTTTCACGCCGAAGATTCTAAGAAAGAGAGGCATTGGAGTTACTTTCACACCCCCCATACAATCAGAAAAATGATACTCTTTGAAGGGACCCAATCAAGCCGTGTTCATGTCGCAAAGTATATAATGGGGAATCAGGCCGAGATCTATAGAGATAAGATTAAAGGAACATTGCGCAGCCTTACATGATAGGTTTAACAAATCAACATTACGGAGCACTCTCGTATAACCAAACATCAAACATCATGATAGGCTCAACAAATCATCAAATTTGCGTGGAAAAAGCAGCTATCATTGCAAAAGAAGATGACCTAACAAAAGGAAAAATAAGAAAAAAGATGGAAAGGAAAAATAAGAAAAATGATTGAGATTGGAATGAACCAAGAATGCCTCAACAGGGATGAAGGCACGAAGCTTAGCGAGATATGGACTCCATTACTTCATACTCTTCAGAAAAACCGCCAAACACAGCGTACTTGAAACAAGAGAACATCATCTATATGAATGGACAGCTACAAGAGTAAAGCCGACATAAACTTGGAAAAATATACCAAATCAAAATCACTATTTATAATAATCAATGGTCAACAAAAATTTATGGCATATTCGGACACACAAAAATCATAACACAACAACACAGTTTCCAGTTTTTACATTATAAAACCACCTGCATATGGCTATCTTTAATAGTAGAAGCTAGCTTCACTAAACCAAACGATTCAAACTTCCGAGTTGAAAGGAACCAATGTCTTTTCTATCTAATCTTTATATGTCAAATATAACTTCGTACTTCACACCTCAGCTGCCTATGAACTAGTCCACTTTCAAATTTCACCAAAATTGAATGAATGATCTGCATTCTCCATAATTTCTTCATGACTCAAATCTATAAATTTCATGATATCAGTTTGGCTCTCAGTACATACATTGGGTCTCATAAAATGGAGTGAACGGATCTTATGCACTATTTTGAATTTCTTCAGCATCTCATGCGTAAGATTTTATTGAACTCTACAAGTAAGTTTCCATCATTGAGAACAAAAACTGCAATGCATTGATGCCATCATCGGTTACTGCAATGGAATTAACTAAATCATCAATAGAACCATAACGACATCACCTCTGAAGGTGATCGAAAGGCCACAGGACATCACCTTCTAATACATCCATGAGTAGCATTGGCTCGTATAATACATTCGTTGAACGTTCTAGAAGACAGAGAATCCACACATGGCCATACATGGAGACTTCATGCATACTCATAAAGCCAACAGAATATAAAGAATTATTTGCCTTAGAACTAGTAAAAGATGTCAATATTCAGAATTAAAGTTACATCACACAAAGAGATTTACGTTCTTTGCCAATCACAGTCTAGCTAATGTATTGGCAATTACGCAAAACCATATCTAATCTAACTCTTTGTTTATTTGCTACTAAATTCCTTTACAATCCCTGTAAATGGAAAAACAGGCTATAAAATATGTAATGTCGACACGTAAAAGTACCGTATCCATTTATATAGTTTCAATCGTCTTTGACCATTTTATCCATTATAGCTTGCTTAGAGAGAAAACATAGTACATACCATTTAGTAATAAAGAAGAGTAAACCATATAAGATTTTCATTATACATGGAATTTGGATTTACTCATATTAAAGACACTGTCACCTGAAAAGTACAATATTAGTTTAAAGACGCAATAAATAATATTCCACTCGAGCATGTATCTTCTATACTTCTCATGTGTTAAAGTATTCTCCTATTACTACCACTAGATAAAATCCCTCATCTCACTTATCCTATGCTTCCCTCTGTGCCAATATACCCAAAGGGATTTCCTAAAATTCAAAGATCACATTCAATTCCCCAAATATTTTTTCATCCAGGAACGAAATCGAGACCATGCCAAATCAACTGCTGCCTTGTCATGTGAGGCAAACCCTAGCTTCTTTTTGCGGTCGACAGCATCATGAGAAGAATTCATAAACGCATGACCATTTCCCGGGTAAATATGAACCTCATAGGGCACTCCTGATGCCTTCAGCTTCTCCTCCAAAGACTTAGCTGCCTACAAAGGAAAAAAATGCAATTAACAAAAAATAAATTGACCAAATCTGAAGTTGTCTTTTGCCCATATGAAAATATTTAATCAATCAGCATCCACAAACACAAAGACATGACTATATGCAACAAAACTATTGAAGAAAAGACAAGCTTAATGGTTAAAGCAAAATCGGTTTGATTAATCATGTGTAGTAGGGATACCAGTTATGTTGCCACTCATTAGGAAAACGATCTTTGATAAAGAAACGGTTGTTAGAACCTCCCTATATACAGGCTAATTATCACTGTAATCACCTGTAACTGTCTACTAGTTGCACTTTTCTAAAAATCATTGTATATGAATTATACGAACATCGTGATAAAAATGTCCAGCCATCAAAAATGCACCAGATGGATCTAGATTCTATACCTCTGTCTTGGATTTAGCAAGTTAAAAATTTTCGATACAATCTCTAGAGCATAAAATTTCCATGACTACTCGACCGTTGGAACATATACAGAATAAATAATATAGACAATAAAACCAAAACTAGTAGCTAACGAAAGTTGACTAATCCTATATAGAAAGGAATTTATTAACATTGGATCTAGTTTGGAAAAAGTACATTATAAGCTGCAAAAGAAAATGCAAACCCTTGTAAATTTTCATGACTGCTCGACTGTTGGAACATATAATTCCCATGAGTACTCAACTGTCGGTACATATACAGAATAAATAATATATACAATAAAACCAAACTATTAGGTATCAAAAATAACTAATCCTATATTGAAAGGAATTTATCAACGTAGGATCTAGTTTTAAAAAGTACATTGTAAGATGCAAAAGAATATATAAATCCTTGTTTTTAAGACTTGAAAGTTCAAGTTATACGTACAAGTTCCATTACAGGCAAGATTTCAAAAACACCAATTTCAAAATATCAGGAAACAGGGGAAAATGGCAACATAAACACATGCATAAAGAGACACAGAGTGAGATCAAAACATCAAAAATATAAATTATAAATGTGTTATAGGAATCACCAGACCACAAATTCATTGGGATCGCCATAAAGGCAATGGTGTAAACCGGTCTCCAAAAAAATTCTAATTGTTAAATCCACGTGATACAGATATATTCGACTTGAAGGGGTATAGAGTAGTGGCAGTCGTAGTAATTGCAAGTATAGGTGGGTGGTATAGATGCGAGTAGTTGAGATGAGAGTATAGGTATAATTGGAGTTTTATGAGATCGGCTGGGGTGGAGATTGGCTGGGTCCCCCACCTTTCACTTGGTTAGGGTTGAATAGGTGAGGAGAGGGATTTCATTTGTTCTCTGTGCTGTTCAGGCACTGATTCAGAAATTTAGTTACCTCTTTCCTGTGCTTGTATATCTTTGCTTTCTCCAGGGCGAGTGAAACCTCCAATCAGTCAGAAGCCAACCAGCCCTTTTTTCTCTGTTCAACGGGTAGCCTCTGTCCAGGGGTAGGGTGCACTTTCCTCTAGCGCTCTCTCTATCAAGGGGTAGGGTGAGAACAAATAGAGAACCCTATTCTGTCAAACATGGGTACTAAACCGCCCTAGACTCTCAATCTCTCCCAAAAATCCAGTTCTGATGATGGCTCATCAATCCCAACAACATTGCATCAATCCCCACTTACATCATTCATCAATCATCGATCATCTCATAGTGATTTTGCCAACCATAGGTCTGGTATCCATAACATTTGTTACCACTGAGTTGCACGCAGTTGACTTTCAAGTGAGCTGCCAAATATGAACAAGTACTTGTTCAAAATAAGAGTTCAGAAGTCCATTCAGCCCTTCCAAGGTCCTTTTTTCACCTTTTTACCACATGTTCATACCCTACGGGAAGATTGTAAAAAATGTGCTAGCATGGGTTTATTGTAAAGAACTTGGCTTCCTAGAACTTGGTTATCAAGCCGATTATTCCAAGGTGTTTTTTCCCTTGTTAAAAACATGAAATAAACCATAATACCATATAACATCATTCATCAATCATCAATCATCTAATAGTGATTTTGTCAACCATAGGTCTAGTATCCATAACATTTGTTACCACATGAGTTGCATGCAATTGGACTTTCAAGTGAGCCACCAAAGATGAACAAGTACTTGTTCAAAATAAGAGTTCAAAAGTCCATTCAGGCCTTCCAAGGTCTTTTTTTCACATTTTTACCACATGTTCATACCCTACGGGAAGATTGCTAAAATGTGCTAGCATGGGTTTTTTGTAAAAAACATGGCCCCCTAGGACTTGGTTATCAAGCCAATTAATCATTATTCCAAGGTGTTTTTTCCCTTGTTAATTATGCAATGTTGAACAAGCGATGTATAATTTTAGAGTTCTTCACCTGCTCCTCCAAAGTTGGAATGGTCGTCTAGGTGGTTAAACCCTAGGAGGTTATTAAAGTTTGTGTGTCAATGTATATGAACGTGCTAGACATTGTTATTGGGTCATATGGACATGTGCTAGGTCCCCCTAGGTTTTTTGTTTTTTTTTTCGGAGAAACTAATTTTTTCTGTAAAATTAGGCCATTTTTTATTGGTTTAATTAAAAAAAATTGGAAAGGACTTAAAAGCATAATCCGAAGGCGAAATTTGGCATGGGGATGCTCGTTTTCACACTCGAAGCGTCATCTTTACACCTGGACCAACTTTTCATATGCTTCGGGTGATTAAATTGTCACTTGGAGCATGATTTCTCTAAAGGTGCATCAAAATGTCAAATTAATGCTAACAATGCTACAAATTGACAAAAAGACAAAGTTGAAAAAAGTCAAAAGCACATATTTAATATGTTGGGGTGACATGGCATTTTTGTCTCCCATAGTCAGCGACCTCATCACATAGCTAAAACATCACTTTTGGATGAACTTCGGACTCTGGCGAATCATCCCAAGTTAAGAGATGCGCCCACCGTTCTCATGAGAGCGATTGGTGTATGTGGCAATAGAACGTGGTGTGTTGGCGATTCGTCTCAAGTGGAAGGGTGAGTTGGAGTGGGATCTAATGATGAGGGCGAGTTCAAACGTCTTGATTGAGATCAAACTCAAGAGGTGGCGAGTCCCCATGATTTATGAATGTGCCCCCTCTTTTATGGCTTGAGGCTTCGTTTATGTGGCATCGTTCATATGGTTTGGTGAAGGCTCGAAGGAAGAGGTGGCACATATCCACTTCACATCAACTCAAGCGAATCCCACATTTAACTCTCTCAACTCAAGTTTACTCGACTCCATCCCCAAGTAGTGATGCGCTGCCCCCCCCTCATTCTTCTATATAATGAAGGGAATTCGACATTGTAACGCATGGGAAGGTGGAACCTCTGCTCAATTGCATTGTAACCTTTGTGAAGTATTTTTCAGTGAATGAATAAAAGCTTTGGAGGAAAATCAATGTGTGGATCTTTTGTGTGTGGATGATAATGTCTTTATGATCTTATGAGGTATAAATGTATTGTTTACATGCTTGCAGTATAAAATATTTGGTTATTTATTTGGCTTTTGAAGGAGAATTATTTCTTAGTAAGTTAGAGTAGTGTGATTGTTTCATCCATTTTTTTCTGTTAATTTGCATTCGAGACATTAGACGAACATTTTTATTTGATGAGAAATGCATGTTTTCTTAAGTTACTATTGTAGTTTGCACCAGGTGCGTTTAATTCTTTGTTGTGCAAGCTTTGTGAGACCACAAAATATCTAGTTTGGAGAGTGTTGAACACGTCGGCATCCTCACATCTTCAAACATATTTCTAAGAAGGACTAGTCCCTTCGATCCCTGCTTTGAGGACCCCATTGCCCAAATCCAACGGTTGTTTGTCTTCACCCTTCTCATCTTCTAAAGTTTGATTCTCTTGGTAATTGGTTCGATTTTTATTTCAGATCTATAATCTCTTGCAAGAATATAAGTAGATCTGAGTTCTGGTTAGAGTTGATCTACCGCTTTTACTGTCTTTTTCAAGGAAAATCCAAAGTTAGTAAGGGTATAGTTTGATTTAAGAGTTTAATGATTCATACTTGGAAATTTGGAGCTTGGTTTACTTGTTCCAAAAGAACAAGTAAAGATCATAAGAAGACAAGTTTTCTAGCTTGTCTTAGTTAAATTTTGCAATTTTATTCATAGTCTAACTTAGATTTTTGTTAGAAAGAGCAGGAGGTTGTTCAAAGACACTCTTAAAGTGTTTTTGGGCATCTTTTGCATTTAATAGCTTGCCGATTTTGCAGGTTTACCAAAAAACATAAGGAAACTCTAGCTATTTTGCAAGAAAATGGACTATTAAGAGCTCAACGGAGTTCCCCTTTTCACCAAAACTCTTTTTTCTATCAAGTTCTAAGCCTTTGGATCCAAATTATAAGGATCAAAGTGCATTTCTCAAAAAGATTGTAATAAGTTAATAAACTTTTGAGTGGGCACCTAAGAGCCCATTCCCCATCCCCCTTGGGGGATTCTGCGTCGGTGTGTTGTTTTTTACTTTACTTTTTCAAGAAAAGAAATACTAACCCCACACATTCCCAAGTTACCGAAAAGGGAATGAGATTCTCATTTTCCTTTTTGGTTTATGTGGTAGGTAACTAAAAACATTTTCCTTTTTTGGTTGATTCCTTTAGCAATTTAAAATTTACCTGAATTTGCTCTCTCGAGTATCCCAAAAGGGTGAAAGAGATTCTCAGTCGTGATTGGTTTGCTAATAATGGTCATTTTAGGTTTTTTAAATAAAAACGACCAAGGCTCCTTCCCCATATGCTCTGCATCGGTGTAGCTCGTCTAATCAGCTAAATGTAACCAAAATGGTATACGAGTGACTAGATTTAATAGGGAAATCCATACAAGTTATTTCTTGAGAATTGGGGAGGTCGCAGAGGGTGACTACCATAGAGTCAAGGGGCTACTCCAAGCAGGTTATGCCTCGCCCCGTTGGACACTTGGTAAAACCGCTCTAGAGCTCAATTCAAGAGAACTTGGCTCGTTGGGCCAAACCCCAATCAACCCACTCCTTAATTAACTCATCTAATAAATCCTAAAACTTACCAACGAGACACTGCAATAATTTTACTAACATTACAACAACAATCCTTATACACAAGCACTCCATATTCTCTGGCACTGGTCTTCCACATTTTTATGGTTAAATCAATTTCCGCATATTATCATGAATGGTGATTGAATTATCAATGTTGTTGTTATTATAATTCATTTGCAGTAACTCATTGTTAAGGGTTTAATCCATTTCACGTTTAACTCATAGATTCCTTTCTTTTGTTTTAGAATAAAGACCATAGATTCTTTTTATTAGGGACCAACCCCATTGGCTTCACTAGGAGTTGGCCTAGATAGAGGAGTTGAGTATCACGTGACAGCACTTGGCTTGAGCTTGCAGCATTATTTTCCATGAGCTAACACTCATATTTTTGCCGATAGGGGTGCACTTGTGGATTTGAAGGTAAAAGCACTTGTGAAAGTAAGGTGCTACTCTATGGAGGAGTGGGAACATCATCAATTCATCCGGTAACCCTTGAATACTAGGTATGCAAGTATTTTCTCTCCCAAATTCTCTCGTTTCCATTTGTCATTAAAAATAAACAACACTAATCTAAAACCCTTGTAAATTTTTAATGGTAGTTCTAGTCACTCAACTAGAACTTAATTGAAAACCCAAGTTAGATTTATGTTCAAACCCCTAGATACCAATTTTCAGCCTAATCCTGTTCCATTGGCCCATCCCGACACGGTTTCCTCTAGGAGTTATTGCCCTCTTTGGGTAACCTGCATGTTTGCTTGTTGAGTGACATGGGTGTTGCTTGCTTGTTTTCCTTTATCATAATCTCTTATTTAAGCAACTATTGCAAGTGCTATATAGTAAGTTTTGCCATTTCGCAACCAGTATCCATTTCTATTGCTTAAACTATTAAAGTTAATGCAGCTGCTAGAGCCATTCTCTGTGAAGGCACCCTAGTCAGTTAACTAGGGTTCTTGGTCAGTTAACCAGGCAATGTAAATCTCTAGCAAGTATCTAGGGCCCCTAGCAGTTATCTAGGGATCTTGGTCTAGGAACAAGCAATACAAAACCATGGCAAAAGTCCCTAGCTGATCACTAGGGTCTCTTGGTCAGTTACACTATAAAGATTCTTGGTATGGGACCAAGCAATGCATACCCCTAGCAGTTATCTAGGGAACTTGGTCTAGGACTAAGTCAGATAAGCCCCTAGTGGTTATCTAGGGCCCCTAGCTGATCCCTAGGGTACATGGTTAGTTAACCAAGTGGATCTTGGTCAATTAACCAAGATGATGATGTGTGATGTCCTCCTCTCCTAGGTCTTCGAGATGGTTGAGCTAGGTTGTTTCCTCAAGGGACTAGCCACCCCTTAGGAGCAGTTAGGAGGATCAGAAGATCACATCATCTAGTTTGGACCTTCCTTATATGGTGATGATAAAACTTCCAGTTATTGTATGGAACACTTGTGGACCACATACAATGAGAGAGAGAGAGAAAAGGGTTGTTTCCCTTCTTTGTTGCTATACCTTTTGTTGATTTGTGGTTAGAAGGGTCGTTTTCCCACCTTGTTGTTAGCCCCTCTTGTTGACTTATGGTCAGTATTATGTTAGCTTAGGCTTGTGTTGCCTCCTCCCTTGTTGGTCCTATGTGATACCGCCCCCCCTTTTGGGTGCAATAACTTGACCCTTCGTCATGTCTTGTGAAACCCTCCCCTAAGACGTCTTAACATTAAGTTATATTTATTTGTCGTAACCTTCCTTATTTGTAGGACGTCTTGACCTTGTTTGAGTAACCCTAAAGTCAATGATCAAATAGAAGGTGGAACCTTTTAAGGGTTATTGAAAGGCTATAAATATAAGCCTAGCCTTCATTGTGAGAGTATCTTGACGAGGTAACTCAGCTCAAATTTCTTATGTGCTTGTCCTAGGGTTTTGATGCACTGGTTGAGGGTGATGTTAAGGGTTTCAAAGTTCTTTTCATTGGGCGGAGGCTCTCCTTAACACAACATTGTCATGTTTTCAACTGTCTGCTCCACTATCCTTCCACACATGTGAGTCGTCTGTTGTTTTGAGGTTGTCGCTACTTGCTAAGGTCTGTCCTAAGGGTGTTGTGGAATGTTGAGGTCTGATCAGAGGTACCATTTTCCCTCTTGTGGTTGTCATCTGCTACGTGGATTGTTCTAAGGGTGTCACTACTTGTTGAGGGTTGTTTGGGACTGTTGTAGACTGTTAGAGGGTTGTCATACACTATTTTTGTGGCACTGAGGTTTCTTTGAGGCCTGTAGATACCTTGTTGAGGTTTGTTTGGGCCTACAGTGTTTTCCTGACACTGTCGCTGGCTGTTAGGGTCTGTTTGAGGGTTGTCGCTACCTTGCTAAGGTATGTTTTAGGCCTGTGTTGTCTTCTTGTGGGTACCACTGCTTGTTGAGGCCTGTTGTGAGGTTGTCGCTATCTTGCTGAGGTTCCCTTGGAGGATGTCATCCACTGTAAAGACTCCTCTAAGGTTGCCCGTGCTTATTGAGAGTTGTTTGGGTCTCTCGTGGGCTCCTAGAACGCTGCCATACATTGTTGTGGGGTTTTATGGCTGCCATTCACTGTTGGGCACTTATTAACTATCTTGGTTAATGTCTTGGAGTTGATCTTGGATCCTATTCTTCAACACTTTATCTCTGTCTCTATCAGGTATGTGCATACCCTCAGGTAAGGGTAAGTTATTTGTTCCATTTATTGACTTGCCTCTGAAAAGCAAGATCTGATCTGAAAGTCAACTCCGAGTATAAGGAAGGTCCTTCCTTCATAAAAGTTAGCATATCTGTCTTGTTTTGTTAATTAGATTTTATTTATTGTTGTTGTCCTATTATTTATGATTTTACTTTAGTAGTATTGTTTTACTATTTATGATTTTACTGTGTACATCTGCATTATTTCGATTTTTTGTTTAAAACCCTAACTTTAGCATAAACTTCACCTGGTGTGTTTTGGCCATCATTAGCTGGCACCTGGTCTTATCCTAAATCCAAGTATTAAAGCATTGTTATGGGATGTATTTAACTGGTTAAGTATTTCATCTTCTTTCTTAAGCCTTCTTACTTTTCTGTATAAAAATCTTTATACATCGGGCATCTGAATGATCTAGGGTTTAATTCAAGGTCTTCACTATTAATTCAAGTTTCATTTTTTTGTCTGTAGGTGCCTTATTTGTCTCAGTTAGCCATTATTGGCTAACTAGGGTCTCCCTCTTGGCTTAGCTCTGGCTCTACCTAAAGCGAAAGAGAGCCTCTTCCAATGTGACACGTGCATCAATTGTAGGGGTTTAAGCACTCTGAGGTCATCTAGTTTAGTTTCCTACCCTCTACCCATCCTAGATAGGATCCTTCATAAAGACTACAACTTAGGTGATAGCATTCATGGCGCTGTTGTCAAGGAGGGTAGAGGCTTACCTCTGATGGTATCGCATCCCGCCTGAATATTGTGACTGTATCTTTCATTATTGCCTATTTCATTTGCAGTCACATTTTGATTTTCGCATCACTTACCCTTTCCATCGACATTATCTTTTCCCTTTCAATGAGTTGGGTACAAAACTCACGTGGCGACTCCACTGGTGATCAGCCCCGGTCATTTTTACAACCCATGGAGTTCGTTAACTTGCATTTGAGCTCTTGAAATTTTTGGTGTATGCCACTCATGGCTAATTGTGATCAGCCGAGGACATTTGGTTGATTGACAGTTTTTTACTTCTCAAGAATTGTTGGGTATCCTCATGAGATCCCTCATCAAGCCCCTGAAAGGTTGCCTAAATTCGATGTAAGTTATGAGATATCTGCTAGAAGGAACCTTGACCTCTTTAGAGAAGTTTTTAACGAGTAATCTATAACCCATGAGGATGTATGCATGAAATTATTGGATGCATCTTTTCAGGGAACAGTTGAGCGTTGGTTCTTGAACTTAACGACCAGTAGCATTTTCGGATATAGCATGTTTGAGCACAAATTCTTGGAAAAATAGGGAAATGAATTATTAGATGATATAGGTGCTTTAAACCAGATACAAGGTTAAAGTTTTCCTCTTTCCAATCCTATGGTTGAATTAATAAATAATATGAAAATCTTAAATCAAAAGATAGCTAAGTTGACAAAATCCAGAGATGCTTCCTTTTGCCCAATTTCTTTTGATGAAGTTGAACTTCTGAGCAATAATGATGAAGATGAGACTGATAGCCAATGTTCTGAAGATCCCTTCGATCAAACCTACCAGTTGGATGTGTTTCCCTTTAAAATGTCTCTCCAAGAAGAACTTATGAAAGACCCTCACTCAAAACAGAAGTTAGGTCTTACCTTCTTAATCATCCTTTTGCATCTCAAGATGATACACTGGATAGTGTGCAGAGGAATGATTCATGTGCTTTTTTTTCTAAAGATTTGAGTGAGGACTCTAACTTAACTCATGATTCAATCAACCAAGATGACTTGATCCTTGAAGAAAAATTTTATCCATTTGGTTGCAAAGAATCTGAAGGGGAAGCCTTGGAAGTCCAGTCTGATGATCGTGACATGATCAAGAATGACATTGTTCAAAATCAAGTGTTGGTCATGCCCATATCATCCTAGGATATATGCTTAAATGCTTATGAAGACTATGTTCCTGTTCTTTCTAAATCTAATGATGTGTCTTCTCCAAATCGAAACCCTTTGGTTGTATGCATAAATGAAGATGGTCAATTTGAGCCTAAACAACATGATGTCGATGATCTCTTTGTAAATTATCTTCTATCTTGCGAAGAATCGGGGTTGGAAATCTTAGGTGATGCAAATCAAGTTTCTATTTTTCAATCCACTCTCCCATCCCAGCTTGTGAAGTCAATATCTCTTTCAAATCAAATTTTGTTGTGCAAAGGGTTCAATGGGGAGTCTTTTGAATGCCAAGTGGTTGATGGTAAAACATTTCATCTCTTTTTCAAGTCATTATTTGTGAATAACATAGTCTGATTTAATGATCTTATTGATTAGTTGATTGAAAATCTTCACAAAGATCAATTCCATCTTTTCTTAATTATTGAGTGGCAAGTGGGACTAATCTCAACCTCGGTTTTATTTAGTTCTAATTTGTCCCTACCTTGTTTCACCACGGATCATAATGTGAACATAGCGATGTATGCGAGTCTGGTAGATAACGAGAATAGCATAAGGCAGATAAGGAGAATAGCATAAGCTAGGAAGGTTTGAGTCAAGCATATCATTTTCTTCTTCCATCAATGATAAAATCGCATTATTATTATGATCCTATCAGTGATTGGGTGGATGAGATTTTTGCCAAGTTCAGTCTCAACTTTGGCACGAGTTTATTTTGTACCATTCTTATCCTTTCTTGAATTTTGGACAAGTCAAGAAGACCACGATTTCAAATGCATTAATCTATAATCTAATTTTGACTTATTTTGCTTAATAGTGTCAAGGGCGAATTATTGATCTATGTAACTAATGGTTGCATTCAATCTATGATTTCACTTAGCACCGGTTGAATTGGTTAGAGTAGGGTAGGTAGGACGAATAAGCTCTTTTGAGCAGTAGTTTTCCTTGGTCTTTGTTTCATTCTTGGGGCCAGTTTGTTTGCTTGTTTGCTTGATTGCATCTGTGTGTCACTCTCTTTCTGAAGACTTTTAATAGAAATAAAATATTGTCTCTTTCAGTTATTAGATTATTTCATTTTCAGCATCTAATTAGTTTGCATTTTACTTTTGATATATATATATATATTGGAGAAATCTAACAGTTGATCTACAAAATTGGTAGAGAATCTGTGATGTGCAGGAATAGGTTTGGATCGATAGGTATACATAGATGATCAAGGTGCATGTTCGTTGAGGACCAAAGATTTCTGAGGTTCTCAAGCACTCTCTCCCTTAGAGCACTTGTCCCATCTAGAGCCAGATATCACATCCATATTAGATGGTGCTACCATGATGTTGATCATGTACGAGAGACTTGATCCACTCCTTACACGAGCCAAATCAGATATATACACATGGATCATCAGTGATACACCATATTTTCATAGCTAGTCAGAGTACCTTAGAGCATTTTCCACGTTCCCCTTGTCATGGTTGATTCCACATGACCCCATGGAGATGAGTTGGTTGAGTCATGGTTCACTTATATAGTAGTAGAGATCAGTCTCCTGGAATCGATTTTGGAAAATGAAGGGAGTTTTTTCACAAGCCTAATTTCTGATTTTGTTTTGCATGCATTTCATGTTCTCTTGCAGCATTATTTTCCCTGAGCTAACACTCATATTTTTGCTGACAGGGATGCACTTGTGGATTTGAAAGAAGCAGTCACTTGTGGAAGTAAGGAACTACTCTATGGAAGAGTGGGATCATCATCAATTCATCTGGCAACCCTTGAATACCAAGTACGCAAGTATTTTCTCTCCAAATTCTCTTGTTTCCATTTGTCATTAAAAATAAATAACACTAATCTAAAACCCTCATAAATTTTTAGTGGTAGTTCTAGTCACTCAACCAGAACTTAATTGAAAACCCAAGTTAGATTTATGTTCAAACCCCTAGATGCCAATTTTTAGCCTAATGCGACTCCATTTTCCCATCCCGGCACTGGTCCCTCTAGGAGCTATTGCGCCCTCCTTAGGTAACCTACATGTTTGCTTGTTGAGTGACGTGGGTGTTGCTTGCTTGTTTTCCTTTATCATATTCGCTTATTCAAGCAACTATTGCAAGTGCTAGATAGTAAGTTGGTCATTTCGTGGCTAGTATCTGTTATCACATATACATTTTCAACCGGGCTACCATGATGCAGCATACATATCTATCTCTTATTCTATTCCGAGCTATTTTTCACATGGAGCTTTAGCATGGATCATTACAACCTCTTCCATTTCACAGCCTTGTTCAGTAGAGCTTCCTTGCCAGGACAAAGATCCACTAGTCCATTGAGATGCTTCCAGTGATGACCTAGTTCATTTGAGCAGAGTAGTAGATTAGATATGGTACACACATTTACAGAGGGGCCCTATCAGATGCAGACAGGTATATATGGTGAGAGCAGGTATATGTTTCCTTGGGTTAATTTTTCTTTATGATGTATGTCAAACACCTAGGCTTGTCTTGTTAGGATGATCATGGTGACCTATACTTATATATGTATACTAATGCTTGAACTTATGCTAAGGATAATCAAAGGACTTAATGTTGAAGACTGTTGCTCATGCCATGCTTATACAAATATTAAACTTTAGTTCTATGCTAGGTCCATGTGTCAGTTGTCCTCGTCCATCCAGTTCATCCATGATGATCCTTAACCCATGACTTTAGCTTGATCAAGACTTATGAGATTGAAGATCACTTTCCCCACTTTGACCCTTGTGCATGATGGATCCCATGTTTTCTATGTCTCGGCTCTGAGTTATCCCAAAGAGTGTCAGCTAAAACTTGAAGCAATGTGTTTACCATCATTACATGCATTATGTGCAATAAATTCTATCTATTGAAATGCAAAGCCTTCAAATAATTGCAAAATGTGTCTATAGATACAACTCAAAAAGGGCTATAAAATAAAATTGTGAAGGCCTTAAGAAAAAGCAGTGCATAAACAAATCCTAAATCTAAAGACTGCTAGCCACTATTTAAATGTAATGATTAATTCCTCAAGGAGCTTGCGGGTTTTGATGTGAGATGGGGAAAGTGTTGATTTTTTTTAGCAACATCGAGAGACATTCTCTTAGGAGAATGGGGACACCTAGTCCAAGACCATCGTGTGGACTCAACCTAGTGTTGAGTGATCATTCTATTGAATGATGATATGTGGTCATTGACCATGATATGGACTCAGCTCTGCCCTAGGGGGACTCAACCTTGTGTTGAGTGACCATTTTGTTGAATGGTAGACAGTTGGTTCGGGACCATGATGTGGACCAGTATAGTACTGGTAGACTTAGCTTAGTTCTGAGTAGCCATTCTTTTGAATGGAGACACCTGGTCAGTTACCGGGACTCAGCCCAGGGCTGAGAGCCATTCTCTTGGAGAATGGAGGCGCTTGGTCTATTACCAAGTATTTCACCTAGTGTCAAATTATGTGGCCTATGGCTAAGGCACCTAGTTTGTTACCAGGAAGGCACTATAAGCCCTAGACTCGGTCTAGGCATGTGTGACACTCTGACCCTTGATCAATGGGCTTTGCGATCTTCTCCAAGGATTAGCTACCCTTGGTTAAGACACCCTAGTACCTGATCTTGGTGTCACACAGAGTGTGAGATAAAAGCATTAGTAATTCTCTCAATTTATGATGATGTACTTTGAATGGAAATAAAAGACCATGTTGACCACATGGGATGACCACAGGCGCCCTTGAAGAAGGATAAAGCAAAAGTCAAAAGTACATGAAGACCCTTAGTACCACTAAGGTGTAAAAGTGAAAGTACAAAAAGACCTTTAGCACCACTAAAGGCAAAAGTCAAAATTAGAAAAGAATAAAATATTATTATTTTGAGATTTCTAATTTTGGCCCACTTATAGGTGACTCAAAGGATATAAAAGAAGATCAATCCAATTCATTATTACACACACACTTGCTCTCACAGGTACAGTTGCTCTTCAAAAGATCTCATAGGTTTGAAGAAGAAATTTTATGATTGTGCCCTAGCATGGATGAGTCTAGCTAGGGCATCATCATCCATTGAAGGCAAACCCTAAGCTAGGGTTTTTATCATTCTTCTGTTTTAAGGGTTTTTTACTCAAATAATTTGGGCAGCCGTCACCACCTCCGGGCAGCTACTAATTTTGTTGGGCAACCCTCTCTCTCTCTCTCCACAGGTTGCCCCCATCCTCTCCGAGCAGGTGTTTGAGGGTTCATCCCTCTCTTCATATCACGGGCAGGCCACTCGAGGGCTCTGCCCTCTCGGCACCCTCTGGCAGCGTTTACCAAGCCTACCAGGGAGCGTCCTGGCCCATACGGCGCCCTTGGGTAGCCACTAGGCAGACCCGTGAGGGCTGTCGTGGCCACACAAGCCCTCCGAGTAGCCTGTGGGAAAACCCGTGAGGGTCCTGTAGCAGTCCGCAGGTCTGTCGAGCCAACCCGTAAGGCCACGGCCTAGGGCATTCTGCCCTCCAGGAAGCAACAGAGCAGTCGGGCAAGAAAAACCGGGCAGCGGGCAGCGTTGAGCAGACAGTCGGGCAGGGCAATTGTACTTCAGGCAGATTGACAGGTACTGACAGGGAAGATCCGGGCAACTGATAAGATTTCCGAGAAGCCTAAAATTGTTGGGCAGGAAAGAGAAATTAGGGCCACAAGCCGTAATTTGTGAAAAAGCCATTTTGGCAATTTTTATGTAATTGGAAAAATTAATCTTTAGATATTGTGGTTTAATCCTATTGGGGTTTAAGGAACTTTTTGAAGAATTTTTCAGTGATCTCATTTACGAGATGAATTTCTAATGCTTTTGGGGGTTTTGTCCTTTAAAGGTTTCCCCATGAAAAATTCTTGTGTCCATTGTGTTGATATGATGAATGTTATTTACTGCACTTATCATTTGTTTATGTTAGTCTACAAATTTTAAAAGTATCATGCTAATGCTAAAAACTTAACAAAAAGGGACCACTAATTCAAAGTGTCCCCTAGGATCTCTGCATTACAGTTTTTGTGTACTCAACACAAGGGTCCTAGTAAAGATCCTCAAAGAGATTTTCTTAGCTTGGATGTGATTCGTATACATGTTGTTAGAGTTGAATGGACTCTTTTTAGGTTAGCTCATCCACTTGTGAAACACCACCATCCCCTATTGTTCATCTGTCATGTATATGTCATTGTGGTCGTGTGTAATTATCATCATTTTGAGAAATCATATGATCAAAGTCAGCTACAAGTCATCTCCCTTTGCCTTAGCCTTGTTTTCCATCCTCGCCCAGCATTAGCACACCGTTTAAACTTTGTAAGTATGGCATGCACAAACAGACTTCCAGAAGGTTCCAAGAATTTTCAAAGGCACAGGTATATCTTACTTACTATTATTATTATTGTCACCATGATTATGAATAACGTGATTTAAGTTTGGTTTTGATATACACCATTGGAGCATTTCTTACCTTGGATGCATGCAGGATCATATGGGTACAGTATGTCACCTCCAGTTAGGTACTTTGACCTGATCAACCCAGCTGACCAAGTCAAACACGGTTCTCAAGGCAGTGATTCAAAAATTAACATTGCTTAAGCCTTATATTTGTTCTAGACATGCCCAAGACCAATACTGCGGTTTCAATTTTAAAAGTTTGACCACAAATTTCATGATCAGTGATTATTATCACTTTATTATTAGCCAAATGATCAAATTTTACTACAGATGGCAGCGATTTTGGTTCTCCTAGAACATTGTGATGTTCCAGGGGGTATGAGTAATCACTCATATCATTCTTCTCTGTCTCCAGATCATTCAATACAGTCAGTTTTCCCTAGTTCTCATCTTGGACAGAGTTATGATGATTTTATTCAGTTCCAAAGGATGTACCGCCAGAAAATGAAATAAGGAATTCAATGAAAAAATCAATTTGGCTTGTTGGATCAAGGAAATAGCTTGGAAACTTGTCAGATGTAGTTTGGTTCCCCAGACAGTTCTTCAGCAGTTTCAGTTAGCATTTTTGTCCGGATATTTTTTTTTGGCTCAGTCAATGAGGACGTCCCCCAAGGGGTGCCCCTCAACTTGGCTAGATGATGTATTGTATGGTTATATCTTATGATATGAGGTTGTAATGGGGCCAAGGGTGAATTAAGCCCCTAGTGACCCCCTTTTTAATGTATTATCATGATCACATCTTATGTTATATTTTATTTTGACTTAGACAAGGTGTTATTGAGCAAAAGTGTGCCCCGTTTAATCTAGTCAATGTGATCCATGTATTGATCCTGGTAAAGTTGATCTCCATCGTTGATGATGTTATAATCTCAACCGTTGGATGCAAAAGTGAGTTAGGATTTACATCTCTCAAAAGCTATATAAAGATGAGACCCTTCCCATTGTAAAGCATGAGCTCTGGCACCGGAATACTGAATAAAGAAATTTTTTCTGGGATTAGACTCTCGTGTCTTATTGGATCAATGAATGAGATGATGACTAGCATTGTTATTCTTATACATTGAGATTAAACTAGGATAGTTCTTGTACATTTTCTTGCACCCTGTTACCACCTAATTGGTAACTTGTTTCTCAGAGTTTGTTTGAAGTCACATACAAGTATGAAAGAATACAAGAATGCTATTTTCTGTTTCGGTGACTTAAAGACTTGAGTTTTAAAGCTGCCCATGCTAACTGTCGAAACAGAGACTGTCACAGCAGTCTACTGCAGATCTTAAAATAAAGGCCATCAATCGTGTAGCAGCTCAAACTTGGCAGTATAGGGTTTTTTTGCAGCAAATGAGGAAGAGCAAAAATCTCTATGTGAACAAGGCCGCGACATTGAAATATCCGCTTGGAAACTCTAAGTTGATTTTTGCACCGCGAAGGAATCATATGCAAAGAGTAGATTGTGGGGGTTTTTCATTGCTCAGTTGGCCAAGGGTGCATTCTTTTATTATTGACCATTATGAATACGTGTTTCCTTTGATAACTGAGTTGATGGGCACCCATTTCTTCGTGGAAATTCAGCGATCAGTAAAATAAGCAATCCGCATATCCATCACTGGCAGGCACTTGGTGTCTCTTCCATTGTTCGTTGGGGCATTCACTTATCATTTTTTTGGCTGCAAAGTTATCTTGTGAGCCATATGCTTTGTTAAGAAAATAAATCGGGGTGAAGGAAGTCTTTCTAGCGTGGAGTTCCAACCTGGAAATTCATCCCAACTTAAACATTTATTGTCATCAGCGATCTTGCAGATATGCGTGGCATCCCCAAGTCAACTCGTAAATCATTGGTTTGGCAGTTGGCGTAAATTTCCAAATACAGGGATGGCAATTAAAATGTGAAAACTAGCTCACATGTGGCGGTCAATTTTTATCCATCTTTCCTATCCATGTAATCTGGAGCGATGGCCAACTGATCTACCTCAGCGTTTTTATCACAACATTGGTTTTTCGATGGGTCTGTAAGTCAGTACAGAGCAACATTTCATCCAACGTTCAGCTAAGGGAATGATATCACGCTGGGTACCTTCACGCATTAAGATTCTACCAACTGTTTTATCAACAGTGTGAAAAAGATGAAGTTTCAGAGCACACCCAGTTTGAAAGCGGCAAACTGTCACGTTTCTAAGCGACTTGGTGTTTTCCAATTGACTGCTGCTTGGATAGATTCAAGGGCACGTGGAGCTTCGAAGCTTTGGAGCAATCGACGGAATGTCCACCCTCCATATTCTCTGAAAGCGCATGATTCACGGTGATTTAGAGTTCGTTTCCTCCACAGCCAAGTTGCAGACTTGTAGTTTCCCATTTTTTTAAACTGTCGCCGAGAGTATCTGTTCTGCTCGGCAACTGAAGTTTGGATGATTCCCCGTGTCTTCACAAAACAAAAGATTTCGTTGTTATGAGTTGTGTATTCAAAAGGAAAAAACAGGAAATCAGTGTCTCTGATTGGTATCATGGCAAATCTAGAACGACCAGTCAAGGAGAAATTCACTTTAGTGGAGTAAGGGTCCTTTGGTTAGTTTATTAACCAAAGTGATAAATTACACGTAGTCTGGTTTAGGTTTTATTTTTCGTTGGAGAGAAAAGTGGATCTCAAACCACTTTCTCCTTATTTTATTATTATTTTATTGTCTTTTCTTTTTTTAATTTTTTTAGTGAGAGCCTTTTTGGCCTATAAAGGGCATGGCTCTTTCATTGTAAAAGGATGGAAAAACTGGGAGGATTTTTCCCCAGGCTTAATAGAAAAATATATTCTTGGGTTTTATGATTATTCAGTCGAGTACCCTCTATGGTGTGTGGCAGAAACTTGTGTGAGTGAGCAATTGTTGTTAGAGGCTTTCTTTCTTTTCTATGTCTGCATCGAAGACCATAAACAGATGCTACCATCCTATTGGAAGGTGGAAATCCTAGCAATTGCTAGCCTTTCCCCTTTGTGAGCGTGCATGCACGGGTTTGATGCTTATATTTTATCAAGTTTGATTGTGTAGCATCTCCTTTGTTTGCATAGTGCATCTTCTGCGTTTAGGAAGAAGAAGATCTAGTAGCTGCCCCTTTGACACAAGGCCCTCGTGGGTTCTCCCTTGACTCCATTTCTCCCTTTAGGTATACCGACACTAGTCCATTAGTGGGGTTTTGATCCTTCCCTCCTTCCGTCAACCATTCAAATACTCTCATGCTACAACCATTCCTCTAAGGCAGCCTCTTCTAATCACCTGGTCCGCCATTGTTTCCTGCCTTAGTGATCTTAACATTAGGGATGCCCCCCTTGAGTTGGAGAAGAGCCAACCTGAAGGGAGGAAGACAAGAGCGTGGTGACAGTGGCTGCTCTTTTCGCAGTTGCCATCAGTTCGATGTGCCTAATTTTGGGCTTTGACACATGCACGCCGGTCAGGAGCGGCAACACACCCATCCATCTGTAGGTTGAAGGAGGCGCACTTGAGGAATGTGCATTGGTGGCGGGACTCACTCTGTGCCGGCACTTGAATTGTGTCTCAGGGAGTGATTACTTCTTCATGATTTATGGCTTCCTATACTTTCTTTTAACTTCAGATCTCGTTCAATTGTCCTTCTAATTGATTTTCTTTGGTTTTGCAGATTGAAGGGAGCACTAGGGCCACTGACAGAAGTAGAACTCCATTAAGATCTCGCTCGGAATTCTGACTTGATCGGAAGAACAACATTCTTCATCATCCAGGAACTCATCGACATGATCCAAGTACGTTTCCTAGGTAGGTTCTCTGACTTTTGATTTTTCATGCATTGTCCATCACCAATTTTCACCGAAAAACCCTATTTAGAAATTAGGAAAAATCACCGAATCGATTTGCACGGGGACTCTGCAAATTCGGCGATCTGGGTTTTATCGAATATCCCGAAATACATCCTCTCCCTCCTATGCGTCAGCATTGGACTCCATCTACCCATCTCCAGCCACTGATCCTTAGGGAGAAAAATGTCTCTCTTAGTCTCACAATCAGTTCCTTGTGTGAATTTTTCCAATTTTGCTTAGATTTCTTTGTATTGTTGAATCTTACATCCAAGTAGGTGTGTTGAAGGCCTTAATTCTTTGTGTCAACCTCGTCCTGGGAAATCTCCGTATTCTTGCTTAAATCCCCCCAGGGTCCTGGGTTTGATCATTAGAACAAACACACCAACCCTAGATCACTAATCCACTTCATTCGAGTAATATTTCTATCATACCTAAACACTCGTACTCGAGCACCCATAACTTGTGGCTTATCCCTTAAATCTAGGGTGTCTGGCTCTCCCCTTACATATTCTCAATTCTTGGCTTGATCTGGTGATTAGTTGTAGATCTGTCCTTTTAGGATAGGTTTATAAAGCGAAGGGAATCCTAATCGGCGTGACAACCATCCATCTTTTGGTGGTTAGGGTTTTCATAGGTCACGGCTTTGGTTGCCTGTCCCCTCTGCCATCTTATACAGGATTACTCCATCGAGGCAAATACAAGAACATTGATAACAATATCCATTTTTATTGCATAAACTTCACCCAATGCATTTTAGCCATCATTAGCTTATCTTAGATCCAAGTGTTAAAGCATTGCTATTGGGATATATTTCACTGGTTGAGTATTTCATCTTCTTGCCTAAGCCTTCTCAGCTTGCCTTTATAAAAATCTTTATCCCTCAGGGATCTGAATGATCTAGGGTTTAACTCAAGGCCTTCACTGCTACTTCAAGTTTCACTTTTTGTACGTGAGTGCCTTATTTTTCTCGGTTAGCCATTACTGGCTTGTTATCACCAAATTTGTAGTTGCCCCTATGATGTGGATCCAAGATGGATGGTAGAGGGATGGGCAACCAAAGAGGTGAAACCAAGATAGCCTCGACTCCCAAATGGATGGTTGTCACGCCAATCGAGACAATCTTCACTTGATGTTGTCTTAGCCCAAGACAACAATGGGGAAAACCCAGATCTACTCCCGACAAGAGAGATCAGACCAAAACACCAGATCAAATCAAATGAAGTTGAAGTACGTAAGGTGTAAGGTGAAGTAAACCCTAGCTCTATGGATGAAGTCACAAGGTGAGTTATGGTTTGGATCAGGGATTTATGAAGTGTGAAATTGATCCAAGTTTGAAATACAAGTGACTTCTGAGCCTTTCTACTAGATCTAGAATCAAGGTACCAGCAAATAATAACAATATCCACTGTCTTGGAAAACGTGTCTAATGCAAAGAGGTTAAGAACAAGATTGGGGCTATCTAGTACCACAGGATAGAGTCGAGGAAAGGTATGACAGTATCAAAGTATTCGAGCCTCAAGGATAAGATCAAATCGCAAGAAAAAATGGCCAATTGAGGGGTGTGCTAGGGTTTAGAGAGTAGTGCCTTAGGATTTGGGCCCAATGGAGTCACCTAAGCAAAACAGCTAGGAGGACCCACTTTGGGTTTGACCCGATCTACAAAACCCAGAAATTGTTTGCCAAAAGATCAAGCGGTTTGATCTATAAAAAAATTTGATCTTTTTATATTTAGGGTTTTGACATAAAAATGAAGATGCCAATGGATTGAGATCAAAAAAAGAAGAACTAACCTGTGGACCTTACCTGGATAACCTTGTAGATGCCTTGATGATGATGATCTATGTCGTCCCGATCAATTTGAGAAGATTTGGATGAAACTTCTATGAAAATCGATTTGCCCAAGGAAGCCAATGCACCCTCTCTCCTACACAACAAACGTCAACCATATCAGGTTTGATGCATCAAGAGAAATAGACAAATGCTACAGAAAAATAGCAAGCTGAAACCATAGATCACAATGATACTAATGATAACCCCCTGATACGAGCGATGCCAAACAAGCGAGTTGAGGAAGCCCTACAAAAACGCCCAAGTGAAGTCGCCCTCCTGTAGACGAAACAAAGTTTCCACAAAAATATAGATCTCACCACAAATACCTAAATGCTAGGAAGCAATAGACTTTCCAATCACCATCGAAGAACACCAGATGCAAAGAAAACCCAAGAATTTCCACAAAATAGTTTTTCTATTATCCAAATTCGAGAGCCAAAGACCCTTTTACAATGAGAAGCTCATTCCTTTAAATAGGAATGAGAGATAACAAAAAAACTAACCACCTTTCAAATGGATGGCCAAGATTAAAAGATCAAAATGTTCCAATCAACAGTTGAGATGAGCTCAACATAAAGAACATGGATCAATACAATAATATAATATATCAATGGACTAAATCACCCTAGGAGATGGGATCCCACTCTATAAAAATGAATAAAGCTCATGGTGGGTCTAGGGGGTATTAACTAACACCCCTAGTGTGTCCCCATGGCACAATAAAAATAAATATAATTTTTTAAATCCAAAATAGTGTCTCTTTGAGGAAATCGTGAACCTCCAAAAGCTCCAGAACATCATAAAATATGCCGGAGAGATGGATGTGAGTCCACCCAAGTGCTGAAACTGCTGGAGGAGTGGAAGACATCACACTCATCATCAAAATTCATCCTATGCCATTTCCTTACCTCGATAGCCCAAATCGAATTCTTCAGTAGCCATTTTTATTATTTTTAATCTGCCTCGAGAAACGTGATATGGCCTAAACTGCCTCCTAGAGTGCCAGCGTCGTCAAACTAAGCCCACTAGGCTCTCTAGGAGGGCGGTAAAATGGTAAAAATAAGTGCCTGGACCACCCCCTCCTCATACAGCGCCCTAGGTGAACCAATCAAATCACCTCTTTGCTCTGACAAGCCATTCAGCATGGCAAAACTGCACCCGGATGGTATACTGAGACAAATCATCACTTCAACTGCCTGGGACTGAAAACAAGTTGTCTCATTGGACTTGGGGAGTCCAAATCCATCTAAGGTGCATACTCATACACCCTACAAATCTCTGCATGATCAGAAATAATATCCAATATGCCCAGACAAATATAATAATGATCTGTAAATGATCAAATAATCAATAATATAACCCAGGCTAACATCAATCTGCTGCAAGTGTTTAGAGGTTAAGACATGCTCTACAAATCATTCAAATAACAATTATAACGAGTAGCAATCATTTCACTGGCGATCGATCAACCAAATATAGAGTTTCATTAATTAACTATAACTTAGACCTGACTTTCAAGATCATACTCACTTCATAGTTGTAATCATTTTGCTAGTGAAGGGTGAAGGCTAAAAATCAACTGGTTAGGCTAAAGGGTGACTACCAACCTGACACTATGACACTTTGGAAATGGAAAGGGGATACTCACTCTAGCATATGCCGAACAAGCAACAACACAGGGGATGGCAGTGCCTCACAAATGGATAAGTTACTTTCAGAGGTTCTTATTCACCTTGACAAATCCTCACAATCCAAATCAAATACAAGTGAGGCCAGCAATCTTTAGATATAATTTTTTTTTAGGAACCATTGCTTTTTGGGCCTTCGAATTTCCATAGCCTTGGTCCATGCATTTGTTACAGAGATTTTTATTATTTAGGCTTCATGCATTCATGTATGTTTAAAAACACTACTTTTCATGAATGTTTTTTCACAAGATATTCACTTCAATATACTTTGGAGCCAATTTCATTAGGCTTGCCTTGCATTCATGTATGTTCAAAAACACTAATTTTCATGAATGGGCTTTTTTCATAAGATATTCATTTCATTTCCATATACATTGTATTGATGGCAACGCTATTTGTTTTAGGTTTAGCCAACACAACCTAGGCAACTCAGAGCCGAGACACAAATAAACAAGGAAGCTTATCCAACAAAGAGGCTCTGAGGGGAAAGGTCCTCCATGCCACAAATCAAGTAGTAGGTCGGGATATAAACATAACTGAAAGGTAATGGATGGGTGGAGATGGTGAACAATGAGACCAACACTAGCAAAACAAAGTATGGTGGGAATCATCACCTCTATTCTCCCTAAGGTGGGTAAAACCAATGAGTATGGGTCAAGAACTTCTAGGTCTAAGTAGAGACATACATATATAATATCAATACAATCAGGTCCACATATTTATATGACCGCCAGATCATGACACTAGATGCTTAGACATGTCACAAGAATGAGTATAAAAGCAATAATAACCATAACACAAGATAATATCTGCCGAGTCATATACATGTAAATAACCAATCTGAAACAACATTTGTCCAATGAGAAACTGTTGCTGCAACTTTGGGCATCACTAACTGCTCTGCAAATGGCTAAATGACTACATCAGCCCTCAAATCTGATTATCCTGAGACTCAGTCATGGCATGGGAAAGTACTATAGTCCATCATCAAATAGTGATCCATCATAGATGCTCATCTCAGCATCTCATATGTAAGGGAACTGGCTGAAAAAGTGTACTGGAATCTGAAAAATAAAATATGGCAGCCCGGCTACTGTATATGTGATAACATCGTTGACTAGGATCTCCCCCTTCACTTAGCTCGGGCTCTGCCTAAAGCAAAAGAGAGCCTCTTATGGTGTGACACTTGCATCATTTGCAGGGGTTGACGCACTCTAAGGTCACCTAGTTTAGTTGCATGCCCTCTACTCATTCTAGATAAGAGCCTTCATTGAGGCAACTACATTTTAGGTGATAACAATACCCTTTATGGTAGAGAGTGTGTGAGAATTTTGGTGATGATTGGAGAACATGATTAGGTTAAAATTAGGATTTATGATTTCATAAAATCCTATACATAGATGGGTTTATATGGTTATGCAAAATCGGGTCAAAATCAAGGTTTTTCTAGTTTTAAAAATTATACCTACCACGAGATTGTTGTCCTCGCAATGGAGATGGCTTATGTGTTTGGAGTCTTACCCTATGTGATTTTTTGGATCTTATCTTCTATACTTTTAAGCCAGAAGGAGCATGCACCACTTGAGGTCTATTCATAGCTACAATATGTTGAATGAGTTACACACGAAGTAGTGGGTTATATTTATCCATGAGTGCAGGTTACCATGTCCTTGTAGACTACATGGATCAATCCATGGGTGATATATTTGGCATGCTTTTATGAAGATGGGATCATGCAAGCTTTTTCTAGGGTGACTTGTACTCCAGGAAAGCTTTTATTCCAGGGTAACTGTTACTCCAAGCAAGCTTTTATTCCAAGAAAATATTTCATCTTGGCTATAAGAAAGAGTGCAAGCAAAGAAGATAATTCTCAATGTCTTCATCCTTCCTTCTTCTCGGTTCCATTCGTTCACTTCCAACATAGAGTGTTTAAACAACATTTAATGCTATTGTACTAGTTGAATTTTCCACATTCAATACCATAGTTGAACTTGAATGGCGTGATGAGAATGTAAAAGTCTTGGCATGATTATTTATATCCCCCAAGATCCTCAAATGTGTGTGGCCTTGTATTTAATTTGTTTAGAACTTGGTTCTTTTTTATGAGTATTAAGATCAAATCGACATCTTTTGGTAACCAATATGACAGCACGTGTAAGAATTCTATTAGTATTAATTCTGACGTTCAAAGTTTTACTTTTGAAGTTCTTAAATTTGTGAGATTTGAATATTATCCTTCACCTTGCAAGATTTTCTATCCATTTCACTCCATTTATTCAAACGACTCGGCACCAGTTAAAAAACCAGCTAAATTTTTAATTGGTTTCAAGGCAAGGTAAAATTCAAAGATTATCATTGCTGGTTTCAGGCTTAGTTAAAGGTTTATAAGGGATATATCTTATATCAACAATAAAAGGTTGATTTGAGGTGTTTCCTATCGGTTTTCAGTCTTTTTTATTCCTTGTTCTACGACTACTATTGCAGAAATTGGGGGATATTATCATATATCGATGAATTCTCTGCATTATTTTTTTCATATCCAATCAAAAATTTGAGGTTTGCTATGGCTGAGTTGGAGAGAAAAAGTGCAGATTTTAAATACTTTGTTGCAGGTCAACAAGATATATTGCAGCTTTGAGGTTATTTATTACTATAGGAATTCAAGGTTGAAGTCGCAAATCATCTAGGTAGAACCCCCGAATCCAATGTCACAAGGTTCGTCGAACCCGAACCTCCAGGTTCGGAGTTCGCCGAACCTAAAAAAATTTGCAAAGTTCGTTGGGGTTCGCCGAACCTGAAAACTAACCTAATCGTTGAGGTTCGTCTATCAGGTTCGGCGAACCTGATAAAACGAACCTAAAAAACCCCAAAAAAGGCGCGTTTTGATTTTAGGGTGACGGGTTTAGCATTTACGGGTCTAGTATTTCGTTTCCGGGTCTATTTCGTTTTCCTCTTGAGCAGCAAAAGCCTGCAACTGCGGGTCTAGTATTTCGTTTTCCTCCCGACCTGCAACTAACACCGGCGGCCGAGCTTTGCACCAGTCCCAACTTCCAGGCTCCCACCACGTGACCACGAGTCACGACAACGCTCCAGCCTCTCGAGTCCTAGCTGCAACTGCAGACTCCGATCTGAACTGAGCTCCGGCGGCCGAGCTGAGCTGCAACTGTTGACTGAGGACTCCGATCCGCGGACCGCTCCCAGCCTCCAAGTCTGCGACCCCCAACTAACAGCTGCTGCCTGCATACTCCAGAGTCCGATCAAAGGTTAGGTTACGATTTCGTGCCTCTTGGCACTGTCCACTTCCAGTACATTGCCGAGGCTCCACCGCAAGGCTCAAGCCTCAAACTATCCTCCACAGGCCACGGCAACACTACAGTCTGACTCTGCAAGTATTTCAAGGTTCAGGTATGTAAATTTTTTTAATTTTTTTTGTTAAATTCATACAATTTAATATTTGTTTTAAATTAGTTTTTTTTACTGTTAAATTAACTTTTAAAAAAATGATATAAAACAGAGCTAAAATTAATGTTAATGTAAAACATAGATTAAAAAAACTGATTTAAAACAGTGTTAAATCGTTAATGTAAAGTAGAGATAAAAAATACTGATTGAAAACAGTGTTAAATTTATCTCTGTTTTAATTTTAATTTTTTAACTTGATTTGTTAATGTCAACTTTTAGTTAATCATGAATGATATTGTCTGCAATTCTGAATTGGAACTTAATTTATGAACAAAACAGCCCAGACACCTTTGCCATGGCACCTCGAAGATCAATAGCAGAAGGATGGAAATATGTGGACAAACTCGGTGGGTCTACTGGTAGGCACCTGAAATGCAAATTATGTAATGCAAAGTTTGTTGGGTCATTGACAAGAGTGATGGATCACTTACTATCAATTAGTGCTGGCAGAGGAGGTGGTGTTGAGGGATGTCCAGGGGTGTCTACTGAACTCAAGGAAACTCTCCAAAAAGATTATGACATAATTAAAAAAATCAAGCAAACAAATGAGTAAAAGACAGTGCATTCAAGCAGAGTTGGGAATGAATTACAACCCCTTATCACCATTTTCTTCAAGCATTGTTCGAGTTGGAAGTTCATCTCAGGTTCTTCCAACAAGAGAGACCAGGACATTAAACTCTCTTTGGAAACCTGTACAAAAGCAGGAAGTTGACGATGCTTTGGCTAATTTGTTTTATGAATCTGCTATACCATTTAATGTGGCTAGAAGTCCTTATTTTATCAATGCATGTGCTAAGATTGCAGACTTCAGAAAAGGATATGTGCCTCCTAGTTCTGAGGCAATAAGGACCACTCTTCTCAAGAGGTCAAAAGAAAGGGTAACAAACAGATTGTTAAAGATCAAGGAGTCTTGGAAAGAAACAGGTTGAACAATTTTATCAGATGGTTGGTCAGATATGAATAACAGGCCACTGATTAATGTGCTGGTTTATAGCCCTAAAGGGGTATTATTTTTGAAGGTAATAGATGCTTCAGGACACAAGAAGACTTCAAAATATATTTTCAAGATTTTACATGAAGCCATTCTTGAAGTTAGGGAAAAAAATGTGGTTCAAGTTGTCACAAATAGTGCCTCAAATTGTGTGGGAGCAAGGAAGATGATAATGGACAAGTGCAATACAATTTATTGGACCCCTTGTGCTGCTCATTGCCTAGACTTGCTATTGCATGATTTAGCAAAGTTTCCATGGATTAATGATGCAGTTCGAAAGGGGAAACAAATTTCCCACTTCATTTGTAACCATCACCTCACATTGAGTCTGTATAGGAGGCAAGCATCCAAAGAGCTACTAAGGCCTTGTGATACTCGATTTGCCACATATTATATTACTCTCAAAAGATTAGTTGAGGAAAAGATAAGCGTGGGAGGTGTTATTTGCAACAATGAGGGGGAAATCTCTCACCTTTCAATAGAACCCAAAGGAAATGAGTTGGAACAAATCATCTTAGGCAATGCTTTTTGGGAAAGTGCTATGAAGGTTTTAAAAGTATGTGAACCAATTGTTGACATGCTTCGGATGGTTGATAGCGACACTCCTTCTATGGGTTTTGTATATGAGGGGATGGACCATTGTAAGGAATCAATTGCAAAATCCTTCAACAACGTGGAAAATGAGTACATGGAAATATGGGAGATGATAGATAAAAGGTGGAAGATGTTGCATAGTCCTTTGCATGCAGCAGCTTGTTATTTGGACCCCAGGTTGTTTGGGATTCAAAGACATAATGATGCTGAAGTAATGAGTGGCCTTTATGATGCTATTGAGCGGTTGGTTCCAAATCGAGAAGAATCTAGCAGGCTTAGAGAGCAACTTCGGGCATACAGGATGGAAGAGGGGATATTTGGAAAGGCTTCTTCCATAGAGGATAGGATCAAAATTCCTCCAGGAAGATGGTTGCAGTTTTATGGAACAGAGACACCTGAATTGCAACATTTTGCAATTCGTGTTTTGAGCCAAGGATCAAGTGCCTCTCCTTGTGAAAGGAATTGGAGTAGCTTTAATCACATCCAAACCAAGAAAAGAAACAGGTTATTATCTTCAAGGTTGGAAGATTTGGTTTATGTGCGCAGCAATTTACAATTGGCCTTAAGCAGTTTGGCCAAAGATTCTTCTAGCTCCTATCACCCATGGTTTGATCCTATTCCTAGTGTAGAAGAAGATTTTGGCATTGATGGTGACTGTGACAGTGACGATGATCCTCATGATGATGGCGCTCCATATATTGACAATGATGACTATGAGGATCACAATTCTAGTGCCTTTACCACCCCATGTGCTCTTGATGATTTAGAGCTTTATGTATTACTAGTACGCCACAAGACTAGAAGTTTGATCATATTTTAAGTTTTGTGAAACAAGTTCAAGGCTGATAACTATTTGAAATTATGGATTTCCTTAAATTTTGAAACATGAAGACTATTTATACTTCATTTTGCAATATGTAGTTCTATAATGCAATTTATGTTTGGAGTTTGATCATGTGCAACTTTGCAAGTGTTTATGGGATAAAATGTTTTGCAATATGTTGTTTCATAATGCAATTTATGTTTGGAGTTTGATCATGTGCAACTTTGCAAGTGTTTATGGGATAAAATGTTTTGCAATATGTTGTTTCATAATGCAATTTATGTATAGAATTTGATCACATCCAAGTGTTTATGAGATGGAATGTTTAGATCTTGATTATATTTTACATTTTCTGAATTTACAAGTATTTACAAGTATTTTATTTATTTTTTCTGAAAAATGTATATAGACGAACCTATGCCGAACCCCATCGAAAAATTCGAACCCGAATCGAACCTGAAGCTCACCGAACCCGAAAACGAACCCGAACCGTGTGACATAGCCTGAATCAGCATGCACCAATTAAAAAATGAAACGAAGTTTATGAGTGGCACATTCAAAATCTTTCGTTCAAAGATATTTTTGTCACCTAATTCGCTCCTTGGGTCATGTGGTAAAAAATTTCAAGCCACTAGGTGTGACCTTGGGGGCAAACTCGAGCCAAGTGTTGTCACCTGATACTCGGCTCCTCCGTCTAGGCCAACTCCTAGCGAAGCCAAAGGGGGTGGTTCCTATGAAAATAATCTATGGTGATTTAATCTATGAAAATAAAAACAACTATTCTATGAGTTACGATGAAATGGATTAAAATATTGCCCACCAATCACTGCAAATAATTTACTTTACAAACTTAGAAAAGAGTGATTGCGTAGGAGGGTTGCTAGTGTAGTCTCGATGAAAATATTACAGTTTCTTGATTGGTAATTTTAGATTATTAAATGAGTAATTAAGGGAGTGGGTAAATTTCGGGTTTGGCCCAATAAGACAAGCCCTCTTGAAATGAGCGCTAAAGCGGCTTTACCAAGTGTCCAACGGGGCGAGGCATAACCAATTTGGAGTAGCCTCCTGACTCTATGGTAATCACCCTTTGTGACTTCCCAATTTCTCAAAAAACAAGCTTATATGGATTTTCCTATTATTCTAGTCACTCATTTCCCTTTTGGTACAACCAACTGATCAGACAAGCTGCAGCGATGCAAAGCATACAGGGAAGGAGCCTTCGTCAATTATTATTTAAATCCTGAATGTGATGTTTATTAACTAACCACTCATGGCTGTGAGTCTCTTTCCCCCTTTTGGGATACCTGGGAGAGCATAGTCGAGTTCATTTCAAATCCTAGAGAAAAGACAAAGGAATAGTTTTCTAATTAGTCCTACCACAAATCTCTTTAAATAGACAAATCTAGCTATGCTACAATTACCTCAATGAAGCACTAAGACAAATAGCATCCACACAACCAAGATGATACACCAATGTAGCCTCCAAAGCTCTTATTCATTAAAAGATAAACACAATTACAATAGAAAAATCGTAGAGCTTCAATCCTTCTATCTTGAAGAAGAGGAATGAGCCTGTATATATAGAAATTGAAACCCAGGGAGGCGGATCCTTCACTAGCAATAGAGGTCGAGTCTTTGAGTTGAATGAGGGAATGATCATGAGTTAACTACATGTTTGAGTGAAGAGGTAGGCACCACCTCTCAAAAGATGTGCTTACCTCACCAAACTTTCCATCGTATCCAATCCTCATACTCCACATAACGAAGGCACAAGCATGAAGTAGAGGGCGTGAGCTTTCACACGAGAGGTTCGTGGATTGATTGGAGTTTGAAGTGTAGTGGAACAAGAGTGGTATGCACCACCTCTTAAGAGGTGTGCCACCTCACCCTTTGAGCCTTTACCAAACCATACGAAAGATGCCACATAAACCAAGAGCGTGAACGTGATGGAGGTGGCACACTCCAAATTTGAGATGATTCGATTCCTTCCAAATCTTCCTTAAAAGTGACACCTTTGAACTTGGATGAAGTCGCCCATTAAAGAAGACAAGAATGCCAACTCATTCCAACATGTTTTAACATGTCCACTTTGACTTTTTCAACTTTGTCTTATGCTAATTTGTCACATTATTAGCATTAAATTGACATTTTGGTGCTCCATTAGCAAAAATGGCTCTAAGTGACAAATTAATCACCCAAAGCAGATGAAAAGTGGGTTGTGGGGTAAAGAGGTCGCTTTGAGTGTGAAAACGAGCATCCCCACGCCGAAATCCGCCTCCAGATCAAGCTTTTATGCCCTTTACGAAAAATTTAATTAAACCATTAAGAAATGGCCTAACAAAGCGAAAAACATTTATTTTTCTCGAAATTAAAAAAAATTAAAAATCTAATAGAATAAAATAAAAAATTGGGGTCACCTAGCACGTGTCCATACGACTCAATATTGATGCCTAGCATGCTCATATACATTGACACTTAGACTCTAATAACCTCCTAAGGCCTAACCACCAAGACGACTACCCCAACTTTGGAAATATGAGTGAAAAACTCAAAAATCATTAGTTGTTTGTTCAACAACCACTAATTAACAGGGGAAAAAAGACTCTGGGCTAGTCAGATTGATGTCCAAGTCCTAGGAAGTAGAGTCTTTTACATACAGCTCTCATGCTAGCACATTTATTACAATTTCCCCAAGGGGGCATGAACATGTGGTACAAAAATAAAAGGGCCAAGAAGGCATGATGGACTTCTGAGCTCCAAGTTTGAACAAGCAGTTGTTCATCTTTGGCAGCTCACTTGAAAGTTGAAATCCTATTAGATGCAACCTAGGTAGTAACATATATATCCTAGGTGATAACAAGAAGCATGTTTCTTACGTGTGATCTCAGATGGTAGAAAAAATAGAAGTTGTGTACAAGTTACATTAATTTAATAGGTTAACAAGATTTCAAATCCATGTGTTTCATGCAAAGTTGCAAACATCTCTGCACACAGACAAAAATTTAAAAAGAAAATTGAAACTACCTAGGAAAGGGTGTCAAATCGCTTAAGAGCATGCATGCTCATATTTCTTAAAATAGCAAAAGAGAAAGCTGATCAAATCTAGTATCCCATTTGTCGAAATTTCAAGAAATCGTTGATTGCAAAATAAAATAATTTACCTCAATCTTGATGTTTCCCCAATATATTTCCTGTGAATTTTCAGCCTTAGAGTTGTGTTACTACTCAAACCCTCACCCAAAGTCCTAATTCCCATGGTCAAGACACAAGGGTGTTATTCAATGTCACCTCAATAACCCTCTCCCACTCTTTAGGTTAACTCTTTTCCAACTCAAGTGGATAATCCCTAAACAACTCTCAAAGTCTAACAAAGGCTGCTTATTAGAGATCCTTGAATTAGAGATATAAATCTGAAAAATGAAATTTAAATGTTATTATTCAGATTTTCTGGACAGCAAAGGAATAACCTATGGCTAGAAAGATAAGATCTAGATATGCAGATTTTAATGATGTTTCCTAGTTCTGTTAATATCACAAAAGAATATCCAATTGGCAATGTGGAATGAAATCTTAATTCTGAATTAATTTTGGATGAAATCAAGATTTCAAACCAGCTAATTAAGCAAACAAAATTTAAACATTTAAATGGTTGGAAACCCAAATTAGTGCCTACAAATCATATTGGGCTATGGAATCTATGCAGAAGCAATTTACTGAGCTATAGCTTATAAGAAAATTGACAACTACAAATGGAATTAAAATGCTACAACCATCAACTTCTTGTGGTTTACAAATTCCGAGTTCAGATCTAGAGACTTGATGAGCAAACACTCCTCAACTATGGAATGAAAAAGTGTTTAAAACTCTGGAGGGTAAATTCCAGCAAATTCTCATAGAGAAACTAATTTTTATTCAATACTTTCAGCCATAAACAACCCAGAATTTTTGAAAGAAAATTAACCATCCATGAATTCACTTAAAAATAAGGAACAATAATACTAAAATTAAGCTCCCATAATACTATTGAAGAAATGAAAATTCCAGTCTTTGTATTCACCAAATTAGTTCCAAACACTACCACTACAAGCTCCAACAGTCCATGATAGTGTCTCAAATAGCCTAGTGTGTCTCCACAAACTTTCAACAACCATTGCAATAGGACCCTTGCTTTTATAGAATTTTGGCTTAACAACCTGTTGGCAGGCAACAACCCTCTCAATTTTTCTGCTTTGCTGAATAAAATTGATCAGTTCTCTTCTATAATTTATCACAAAATTATATAAGAGTGCCTTCAGAATCAAAGATTCTGAAGGTACTCTCAATTAAAGAAGAGTTAATGATTATACTGGAAGTTTAGGAAGCATTTTCATAAATTTAATAATTTAGCCACTGTTAATCTTTTAATTTTATATATAATCTATTTTCATTATTATCAATATATCTGATTATATATTGATTCGAGATATTTAAATTACAGCCTGCCAAATAGTTCTTTGGATTAAATTAAAGAAAATTGAAAATGCATTCTAAACTTGTTGTAGTTAGGTTTTATTGATTTCATTTAGACCTTTTGACAAAGTATTCATCACTAGTTTTTGCAATTTTTATGGTTAGGGTTGATGAATTAAGTTAAACATTCTATTTAACCCTAATGATATGTTTTTACATAGAAAACTTTATCATTTAAATACTATGTCATTTTATTTGTACATACATAGCTATGAGAGTTTTTATATATGCTTTTCACATAGCTAAAGTTTTCCTTAATATACCACTTCAAATTTTAGCAAGATTTCTTGTGTTATATTTGTAAGGAGTGATTTTTATTTAAACACTTAATCTTTAATAAGTTTCCGTTATAACACATTTGATCAATCTTTGATGTTTTCCTTGGTGTAATAAACCTAAGTTTAAAAGCAAGACAATCAAGGGATTTTAATGATTAATGATATTTTACTGAATCACCTACATGAAGATTGAGATCATATTAACATCTGGTTTATCTTGGCTTTGATTTTATGACACCAATCAATACAACTAACATTTGTTGGTTTAATGCTGGAGTCATGTCATTGTAATTTGATTCCATAATTACTGATAACCATTACCATTTATGACGTCTATACGAAACTATCATTCCGTTCTTTGTATTATCAACGCTTCATTCTTTGTGTTATATGGTTATCAAACCCTGAATTGTATTATTTCGAATGTCAAAGTTCAGTTAAAATTGGAAGTGTTAACATAATGATTTCTGAGAGTTCTATTGGTTACAACTAGTCTGTCTATTACTCATAGCGAAAAACATTGGCACCTGTCTTCATTATTTCAAAAATTTGGTTACCATGGCCGAATTTGGGGTTTTATTTCTTGTCACGTATGAATCAATTAGTGATTTGATGGTTCACGCGATGCCTTTCACTTGGATCCCTATTCCTTCCATGTTCACAACGACATTCATCCCAAACCAAGACCAGAGTTGTAGTGATGAGAAAATGGCTCCTCTTAGTCGATTCGAGATCTCAGGGCCTGAACTGGTGGAAGCTAATGAGGAAGTTGCTACATTATTCGAAAAGATAGGTTGGGGTTCGTTCTTTAGACGTTTTAATGGTCATAATACTGAAGTCACCAGACAATTCGCTCTAAGCCTGAAGGAGAATGTAGCTCAAATTGGGGGGTTTCAGTTTATAATTGATGAAGACAAAATTGTAAAAGCAACAAAGCTTCCCCAGACTGGAGAGCGTTGGTTTAAAGGAGGAAGGGTTGATAAAAAAAAGGAGTGCAAGTCATTGTTTTTACCCTTACCTGCGAATGCAAAGCTAAAGTTTGGGGTTTATGTTAAATTTCTAAAACCAAAATGGCAGCGATGAACCGCATGTTGAAATGAGTCATCCCATTGTGTCATCGATAAATGAATTCGCTGATCAGTCTTCTCCCTATAAGTCTGAACAGAAAACTTTGTTTACTGGTGATTCTTCACCTGTTAGAAGTAATGAAGAAAATCGATTAACTCTTAAACAGATATTAAAGGACAAAATTACCGAGTTGAAAAAAGAGTTAAGGGAACTATATTCAAATGAATCGGATATGAAAGAGGAAATCAAATCTCTTAAAAATGAATTATTGTTGTGGATTAGTAAATGGCAAGAAATGAAAATGAAAAAAGATAGATACAAAGCCACTAAGAAATTCATGACAATAACGAATCAGCGATTGCTTGAGCAAACAGAGCATCAAAAGCTCAAAATTCTAGAACTCAAAGCTAAATTGTCAGAAGCTCGTCGGGCTACCGAATTCCGAGTCTCTTCTTGAAAATTATGTTAGTTGCTACAATTTTGGGAAAATAACAAAATCAAGTAATTAGCATGCCCACAGAAACAGAATCGTAGATTCTGCGAGCATTGCTCATCATTAAATTAGATTTTATTATTATTTCTGTTTTGTATCGATTACATTAATTATAAAACTCATGCTTGGTTTCGATTCTTGCAGGTGTCGTTGTTGGATAGACTTTTGATCTTGATGCTGTTCGACTTCATTAATATTTTGCAACGAAGGCTGAGACTGTTACAAATTCAACTGATATGGATGCTTTCAACATAGACAAGTTGCGTTTCATAGTTATGGAAGTTGTAATCAAGTTTGCTAGGTGCCCTTCTTTGAGGAATGCAACAGAACGATGATGAAGATTCTGTCTTTATTATGTAATAACTGTTAGAAACTAAATCGATAGTTTTAGAATAGTTGTTACACAAAAGTTGGAAGGAGTTACTAGTCTTATTATATAAGCTAGGAAGCTCGTTGTAGTGGGGGGAGATGGGAGTACGAGAGAAAATACTTGTGAAACATATAATACATTTTTGGTTTTGATTAATCTACTGAAGTTTTCTTCGTGGATGATTTCCACTGGGACATCAAAGATTGGTACCAAATTTTGTTTTCAGTTCTTTGTTATATATATATATATATATATATATATATATATATATATATTTCAAAGCAATTTTCTTACTTTAAATCTGTGTGCAATTGAACTTAGTTTTCATTGCATCAACATAGTTTCAATAACTCTTATCACTCAATATTGATATCTGTTATCGATATTGTCAATGTCATGATTATTCAAATGTTGTTGATGATTGTGATCGAATAGTATTATATTTTCATAGCTTATTTTGATTACATCTATATTTTGATAGTTGTTTTGAATGATAAGTTATTATAACTTTTATATACAGATTTTAATGTTGAATTTCAATTATCTGTTGACAAATACATCTACAGAGTGAATGGAATAATTTCTTATTTTATTCTCTGTGTTTTGTAAATTTTATTAAACAGGGTGTTATTGGTGATAACAGTTTTGATAGTTTCTTTATCTGGAATTGTATAATTTATTTCACTTTGTTATTTATAATTGTTAATTGATAGTTGATATAGTAATCTAAAAGTTTGCTCTCAGCTGAGATAGGGTAGCTAGTTAATTTTAATTCATATTTTAACTTAGTTTATTTTAATAGCTGTTAAATAGAATTAGATTAGTTTGTTAAAATTTAAAATAGTTTTTTTTTAGTCAAAACATTTAAAACAAAACCCCAAAACAGGAGACTTTCTTTAAGAAAGCACTTTAGGATAACTTAAACTTAGAAAACTAACTCTAGGATTTATTTTAAGCAGTAATTTAATTTAGGATAAATTTTTACTGAATTTTTTTTTTACGTTCTTTTTAAGAGGATAAATTCAGTTGGTAGCAGAACCATAACCTGCGAGGTTTTGCTATTCCAAACACACTGGGAGCTGCTCTAAGCGACTTGTATGGGCTTAATCTCCTTAAGTTGGCCTAGTTCAGAAAATCCGGCCAACAAATGGCGCTAGAAGGAAGGCATATTAATGATTAATGGCTGATAGAATCAATGATAAATCTTCAACTAGCCAACAACCTCCATTACAATCTGAAATTAGCAGATCACCATTCATAGAAACTGTTAGGAGCATTCTTGAGCGTGACCATAATACATCTCCATTCACTCCTGAACAAAGTACTCAAACTTTAGAAGAATCACGTCATATTCTTACGAGAGCATATGCTCATCAACTTGGTTTAACACCAAAAGACTATGGTGTACCCAGACAACAAAGACTTAATCCTCAATTGAATATAATTACTCAAGATTCAGCAGAAGCCGATAGAACTCCAAGTTATCAAGTCAGAAGTCTTCATAGAGAAACTGCTAGAACAAATACTGCTAGAATATTGACTTATGTAGGCGGTTTTGATCAACCACCTTCTCCTCCAAAATCACCACCGGATAGTCCAAGGTCATCTAATCAAGGGAGTTCTTCAGATTCTGAAGGAAGTCCTATGGCTGAAAACATACCTGCAGGAGGAGAAGGAGGGGGTAACCCTCCACCTAACCCACAACTTCCTTGGTTAAGAACAGCTACTGTAGCTGTACCTGGTGTACAACATCCTTTGCCGAAACATTCAGACAAACTTCTTCCCAAGTTTAATCCAGATAATAAAGAACCTGCAGAGGTGCATGTAGATAAATTCATGTTAGCTATTCAAACCATGAACGTTCAGCATGAAGACATAGTCTGTCGTTTGTTCCATTTAACTTTTGAAAGAAAAGCATCTACTTGGTACTTTTCATTAGTCCAAGGGTCAATCACAAATTGGGCTGAATTCAACAAGGCTTTTCTAGATAAATTCGGGGAGGATAAAACACCTGCTCTTTTAGCTCTTGAATTATCTCAAATTAAAATGGAACCCAAAGAAAGAATTAAAGATTTTAATCAGAGATTTCTTACCTTAAAAAAGAAAATTCATGTTGCTTCACAACCACCCGAGGATATAATCATAGAAAATTATACTTCAGCTTTACCAAAGTATTCTGGAATGTTTGTTAAGAGAGCTGGTAAAACAACACTTATTGAAACTTTTGAGGAAACTATTAAAGTCAAGAAGGATTCTATGTCTTATGAACCAGATAGAAGTGAAAAAGTTGATACTTTTCCTCGTAAGAAAATTGAAAGATCTAATTCAGATAGGGATAAGGCATTTGATGTAGAACAATTGCAGAATGCTATTCGAGCATTAACTAATGAAGTCGTAGGATTAAATAAAACTAATTCTGAAAATTCCTCTTCTAGAGGGTATTTCAGAAATCAGTTTAGACAGAATCCTAACACTAATAATAAAACAAGTTCACCTCCTGATATAGCAGTAAATGAAGAAATTTTTAATACTATTCGAGCAGTCTTATCTTTATCCGAAACTCCCTCAAATCAAGAAACTGCAGATAATGAAGAGGAAGAGGAATCTGAAAATGAAGAAGAATTGGAAGAACCTCAACAAATAAATGGTCATTTCTGGGACAGTCTAGTAAAAGATTATGAAGGTAGAAGTCCTCCTTCAGGACAACATGCCTATAATACTCGTAGTAGAACATTCGCAAATACTCCTGGAGCATCATCAAGTTCTACCCCTAGTAATGATAATAATAATTCACAACCTAATAAACAGACTCAATCTGTCAAACAAACTCAACCTGTGAGGACTTCTCAACCTATTCAAAGTGCTCCAAAGTTAGATTTACAATATGACATAATTGAAGATTTAAAAAAGACACGTGCAAATATTAGTATGTATGATCTTCTTCAAATTTATCCAATGCCTAATAGTCCCATTATAAATCCTGCCATGAGTTCAATAATTCCTAATGCTAAGCAAAATATCGCTGCTATTAATTCTAATAGTGATTTAACACCAACTGAGAAAGGAAAGTCAGTAGCCGATAAAGCTTCACTAATAGGAAAAAATTCAAAATCAACAACCCCTCCATTCCTTCTTACCTTCGAAATTTTTAATAGGAATGTTCACAATTGCATGGTTGATTCTGGAACATCTTCCAATGTAATGCCTTTATTTGTGTGCAAAAGGTTGAATGGAAAGTATGTTCCATTAAATTCACAGATTACTCAACTAGATAGAACGAATGTGAAGGTTGTAGGTGAGATGAAAGATGTTCTAGTTAGGATTGCTTGTAACCCTTCAGTTTTTCAAATTATAGATATTGTGGTTGCAAACATTCCTAATGCATATGGGTTGTTTTTTAGTAGGGATTGGTCTCAGCAATTGAATGGATTCTTTGCTACAGATTGGTCAACCTTATGGTTGCCTAAAAATGGAAAATCAAACCAAATTTAGATAAACAAAGAAAGATATCTGAAACACATAGTGACAGAATTACATGATCACAGTGAACCGGTTTTATTTTCAGATTCTATAATGGGGAATTATATGTATGAACTTGGGTTCGGAAATTTTAAATCTGAAAATTCTGCTTTCTCTGACAATAAACAGCAATCAGAAATTCTTAATGTTACAACTATTTCTCATGATTCTTCATTCAAGGAAATTGTAAATAATGTAGATAGTCATAATTATGTAAATATTATTGAAAGTAAAGTAGTTGCAAATAGTTCTACTTGGACTTTATATTTTGATGGGTCAAAATCTAAAAGAGGAGCAGGAGCTGGTTGCTTGTTAATTGATCCAAAAGGGAATAAAACATGTATAGCATGTAGGCTTGAATTTAATTGTACAAACAATACTATAGAATATGAAGCACTAATTCAGGGTCTGAAGAAAGCGATTGATTTGGATATTAAAGTGCTAGTTGCATATGGTGATTCTGAAATCATCGTCAGGCAAGTCCGTAATTCTATTCATTGCATTTCTGAACATTTGCAGAATTATCAACAAGAGGTATGGAATCTCATTTCGCATTTTGATGCATTCAATATAATTTCAGTTCCAAGATTCCAGAATCAAAAAGCAGATTTATTAGCAAATGTAGCATCAAAATTGATTCCATCTGGGAATTTTACACCTGATTTCTTTTCAGTTGAATTAATTTTTAGGCCTTCTATACCAGATAATATCTTTAACTGACGTGTTTTTGATAATGATTTGCAGGTGTTGAATTTCTTAACAAATGACGATACTTTCAAAGATTCAGCCCTTGATGAAGTTACACATGACGAAAATTTGTGGGATTTTTCGGTAATAAATGATTTTTGTTCAATTGAAAAAGCTTTTGAGAAGGTAAAACCGATTCCTAACTCAGTTTTGAGATTAGAAAAGTTTTTTGATCTTCAAGATAAATTTAAGTCTATTCCTAATTGTAAAACCAATAGTTCACAAATGAAATATGAAACTATAAATTTAGGAACAGAACTTAATCCTCAAACTGTAAATTTAGGAATAGACTACACTCCCATGGAAAAATCAGCATTCATAAAATTATTTAAAAAATTCAAGAATGTCTTTGCATGGACATACGGTGATTTAAAAACTTTCAATCCACAAGTCATGCAACACATTATTCCAATCAAACAAGAATCAAAACCTTTCCAACAGAAACTTAGAAAGTATCATCCGTCACTAAAACCTACAATTAAGAAGAAATTAAATAAACTTCTAGCTGCCAGAATTATTTTTCCTATTCGACATACCCAGTGGGTAGCTAATTTCGTTCCAATTAAGAAGAAAAACGGTGATATTCGATTGTGTGTTGATTTTCGAAATCTTAATAAATCTTTTGAAAAAGATAATTACCTAGTTCCTCCCATGGAACAAATCCTTCAGAAAGTTTCTGGGTCTGATATACTATCACTTCTTGATGGTTTCTCAGGATATAACTAAATATTGATTTCCCCAGATGATCAATTGAAAATAGCTTTTAGAACTCCATGGGGAACATACGCTTACAGAAAGATGCCATTTGGGTTAATCAATGTTGGGGCAACATTTCAAAGAGCAGTGGATATTGCTTTTAGAGGGTTAATTAATCATTCAGTAGTTGTCTATCTAGATGACGTCACTGTATTTTCTAAATGTCGACATGATCACATTAATAATCTTGGAAAAGTATTTGAACGTTGTAGGAAATTTGGAGTTTCTTTAAATCCAAAGAAAACAATATTTGTTGTTTCAGAAAGTATTTTATTAGGCTATGTGGTTTCAAAACATGGGATCATGATTGATCCTGAACGAACCCAGCTATCTCAAAAATAACTTACCCTTCTAGCAAAAAAGCAATGCAATAGTTTCTTAATAAAATAAACTTTGTTAGGAGATTTATCCCCAGTTTTTCCGAGATCATCCGTCCTTTACAAAAAATGATTAAGAAGGATGCTATTTTTAATTGGGGACAAACTGAAAAAGAATCTTTTCAGAGAATTTTAGAAGCCATTTCAAAAGCCCCTAGTCTTTTAAGCCCAGGTTTTAACAAAGACTTCATATTGTACACTTTTGCTTCTGACATATCATATGCAGCAGTCTTAACTCAGCTAAACCAACAAAATAGTGAAGTACCAATTTCTTTTATGAGCTTAAATTTTAAAGGCGCTGAACTTAATTACCATGAGGTTGATAAGCAAGCTTTTGCTGTTTTCAAAGCTGTTAAACACTTCCGTCCATATTTATTGAAATCTAGAACTAAAGTGATAGTTCTTTACCCTTCAATCAGAAATTTGTTAGTATAGAAAGATTTGGGTGAAAAAAGAGCACCATGGATGACAGCTCTTCAAGAGTATGACTTGGAGATTAAACCTTCAACGGTAGTCAAGGGACAAGGATTGTGTAAACTTACTGCAAAGGCAGCCCATTTGCCAAATAATGATTCTGAAATTGTTATTGATGAAACCTTGTTAAATAGGGAAATTTACTTTTATCCTCCACCACAAGATTCTTGGTACACAGATTTAAGGACACTTTTGAAAACAAGAACTGCTCCTGATTACCTTGAACCAAGGAAAAGGAGAGCACTCAGACTGAAATTTGCTCCTTTTTTGCTAATTGATAATATTCTTTTTAGGAGAAATTCAAATGGTGTTTTACTTCAATGCTTAGACAAAGATGAAACAGAAGTGATTTTGAAAGAATTACATTTTGGACCAGCAGGTGATCATTTTGGTGAAGAAACTACGGCACATAAGATTCTTAGGGCTGGCTATTATTGGCCTACTTTATTTCGAGATTCTTATGCTTTTGTCAAGAAATGTCAAGAATGCCAACTTGCTGCAGGTAGAGTTAAGAAGTCTGTTTTTCCTTTACAACTTATTTCAGTAGAAAGGCCTTTTCAACAATGGGGTATTGATATAGTAGGACCAATAAACCCTCCCTCTTCTATGCAACACAAATACATTATAACTGCAACTGATTATTTTACCCGTTGGGCAGAGGCTACACCTTTAAGGGTTGTAAACACAAATTAAGTTATCCTATTCTTAGAAGCTTCTATTATTACAAGATTTGGTGTTCCTGATTCCCTTGTTTTTTATAATGCTTCGTATTTCTCATCGGTTGAATTAACTCAGTTTGCCTTCGAAAAAGGTATAAGGGTTAGATATTCAGCGAATTATCATCCTCATGGTAATGGTCTAGCGAAATCAACGAATAAAAACTTATTAAAAATTCTCAAAAGAACCATTTCAAATCATCATCGTGATTGGCACACAGCGTTATTTAATGCATTATGGGCAGATAGAGTAACCCCTAAAACTTCAATTGGTAACTCACCTTTCTTCCTGGTTTATGGAACAGAAGCCATCTTACCACCCAACTTATTTTTACCTTCTTTGCAGTTAGCTCAATCTGTTCAGGATGAGGATTGTCCAACTATACTTTATTAAAACCAGAGGAAGAAAGAAACAGGTTTAAACAACATTTCAAAGAACATCAACAAATTGTTAAGTTCTGGTTTGACCAGTCCTTAAGTTCTAATCGAGAGTTTGAGGTGGGTGACTTGGAGTTAAAATGGGACAAAACCCATGAGGAGAAAGGAGATCATACCAAGTTCCAAAAGCTATGGTTAGGTCCATTTGTCATTGTTGAGAAGTTAGGTCAAAGTACTTTCTGTCTGCAAACATTAGAAGGTTAGTCTGAAACATTTCCAGTTAACGAACTGATCTTAAAAAAATATTTCTGCTGATTGCATTAGGCTTTGAACCTGTGTATAATTTGTACATGAACTTGTTGATAACTATACAGCTTTTCTTCTTTTATTTTCAACCAATCTTTTATAAATAATTTTAAAAATTTCAGAGCTAGTTTTCTGTATATATTATCATTGCAGAACTTTATAAGTTTGTTGATATTTCTATACAATCCTTCATCAGAAAAAATTATTGCAAAATCTTGTTCTCATGTACATTCAAAATTGGATTTGTAAATATTCCTAAAATCCATTTTAAATTTCATTTTCTTTAATTTTCTGAAAGATTAATTTTATTATCAACTCATCATAATCTTTCAATTTCTGTACATACTTTCATTAGATTGAATAGTAAGAATCCTTTAGTCTGAAAAGATATTTGTAAATAAATAATATATGTCTTTTCAATCTTATATATACAGTCTTATTTGAGAGGGCATTTGTAAATAAATAAGCCCTGTGGCTTAAATCCCAGTTTGTTCATTAGATTAAGATTGCTGTGATAAATTGAACCTTTTTAAATTAGCTCAGAGTGTTCAGAGTTTTTTTTGTCTGTTAAGAACCTATCATTGCTGGAGAATCTTTGTGAGTATGATTTAGATTATTCCCCATAACCTGTTTTTCTTTACAGTTAGGATGGTTGATTAATGCATTTTCAAAGCTCAGTACTTAGAAAATCTTTATTAATCTCTATTATCAATCATTTCTTTTAAGTGGTTTACAATCTGCAAAATTTCTAGATCTGTTCCCTTTAATAAACTTTTCTAAATTTTAAAATAGGAGACAGAAGGTCTTAGTAATAAGTCAATTTGATTAGGATCATAAATATTATCGGGTATAACATTATCAGGAAACTGATAGTGGCTCTTGATCATAAGGTCAAGAGATAGGGGGTCTCATCACGAGCCAGCCGATTCATTTTCCGATAATCTTTGTGACTGACATTGCCATTTGGTTACCATGCTGGGCAATGATCTCTTATTTTAAAACTAAATAAAATGGAATATAACTCTGATTGAAGGATAGGAGGTCTCATTACGAGCTGGCCTAATCATGATCATCAGTACTGTCTAGTATAACGTCATTTCTGATTACCAAGGTGATGGCTCTTGGTCAAATGATCAAGGGACAAGAGGTCTCATCACGAGCCGGCTTGCTTATCCTAGGCAGTTCTCGTGAATGATACTATCATAACAGGTTACCATGCCTAGATAGTAGTATTCAATCAGAGAGCCAAAATAAAAAATAAAAATAAAAAATAAATAAAGACTAAAAAAAAAAAAAAATACATGAATTCAATAACTGGAACAGTTCCTGGAAAATTTTCAGAGAAATAAATTCTTATATCTTTATACTGATGATTTAGATTATCATTTCTATGAGTACTTTGTTTTGACAGGAATATTTCTTATGCTATTCCTTAATGAGATCTTTATTAACAGGAATAAGGATAATTCTGAACCATGTTTGCAAATATGAATTAGACAATGGTTTTTATTAGACTGAAAATTTCTGATTGTTCTGAGTAGATTCTGAGATTTTATTTGCACAGTAATTGAAATTTATATGAGCACAGATAACTGGTTCGCCCAGGTCGTCGCCATTTGTTGGCAAGCAACAACCCTCTCAATTTTTCTGCTTTGCCGAATAAAATTGATCAGTTCTCTTCTATAATTTATCACAAAATTATATAAGAGTGCCTTCAGAATCGAAGATTCTGAAGTTACTCTCAATTAAAGAAGAGTTAATGATTATACTGGAAGTTTATGAAGCATTTTCATAAATTTAATAATTTAGCAGCTGTTAATCTTTTAATTTTATATGTAATCAATTTTCATTATTATCGATATATCTGATTATATATTGATTCGAGATATTTAAATTACAGCCTGCTAAATAGTTCTTTGGATTAAATTAAAGATAATTGAAAATGCATTCTAAACTTGTTGTAGTTAGGTTTTATTGATTTCATTTAGACCTTTTGACAAAGTATTCATCATTAGTTTTTGCAATTTATATGGTTAGGGTTGATGAATTAAGTTAAACATCCTATTTAACCCTAATGATATGTTTTTACATAGAAAACTTTATCATTTAAATACTATGTCATTTTATTTGTATATACATCGCTGTGAGAGTTTTTATATATGCTTTTCACATAGCTAAAGTTTACCTTTATATACCACTTCGAATTTTAGCAAGATTTCTTGTGTTATATTTGTAAGGAGTGATTTTTATTTAAACACTTAATCTTTAATAAGTTTTCGTTATAATACATTTGATCAATCTTTGATGTTTTCCTTGGTGTAATAAACCTCAAGTTTAAAAGCAAGACAATCAAGGGGTTTTAATGATTAATGATATTTTACTGAATCACCTACATGAAGATTGAGATCATATTAACATCTGGTTTATCTTGGCTTTGATTTTATGAAACCAATCAATACAACTGACATTTGTTGGTTTAATGTTGGAGTCATGTCATTGTAATTCGATTCCATAATTACTGATAACCATTACCATTTATGACGCCTATACGAAGCTATCATTATGTTCTTTGTATTATCAACGCTTCGTTCTTTGTGTTATATGGTTATCAAACCCTGAATTGTATTATTTCAAATGTCAAAGTTTGGATTATTTCGAATGTCAAAGTTCAGTTAAAATTGGAAGTGTTAACATAATGATTTCTGAGAGTTCTGTTGGTTACGACTAGTTTGTCTATTACTCATAGCGCAAAACATTGGCACTTGTCTTCATTATTTCAAAAATTTGGTTACCATGGCCGAATTTGGGGTTTTATTTCTTGTCACGTATGAATCAATTAGTGATTTGATGGTTCACGCGATGCCTTTCACTTGGATCCCTATTCCTTCCATCTTCACAACGACATTCATCCCAAACCGAGACCAGAGTTGTAGTGATGAGAAAATGGCCCCTCTTAGTCGATTCGAGATCTCAGGGCCTGAACTGGTGGAAGCTAATGAGGAAGTTGCTGCATTATTTGAAAAGATAGGTTGAGGTTCGTTCTTTAGACGTTTTAATGGTCATAATACTGAAGTCACCAGACAATTCGCTCTAAGCCTGAAGGAGAATGTAGCTCAAATTGGGGGGTTTCAGTTTATAATTGATGAAGACAAAATTGCAGAAGCAACAAAGCTTCCCCAGACTGGAGAGCATTGGTTTAAAGGAGGAAGGGTTGATAAAAAAAAAGGAGTGCAAGTCATTGCTTTTACCCTTACCTGTTAATGCAAAGCTAAAGTTTGGGGTTTCTGTTAAATTCTTAAAACCAAAATGGCAAGCGTCTTATGAAGTTTTAGTCAGGTATGTTTTCTGTGATGGTCGCTTCTCTTATATCGATTATTATCATTTGAGATTATTATTAGCTTTGACAGGTTGTAAACTTAATCTCCCTTTCTACTTGCTTCAAAGCTTGAAGAAAATGCACACTCTGTGCAAAACACTGTAGGCAATCCTGATAGAAGCTTGTTCCACCATGGTTTGATTAAGATTCTGGTTCAGCACCAGTTATCCCTTATTGGTAGATCCTGGGAGCAATTATTGGCTGAAAACAAGCTAGGGTCGACACAGTATTGGCCTAATCCTCCTCCTAAAACTCGCAGAAAGCATAAGGCTTCATTAAAATCTGAAGTCGATGATGTTCATAAAGCTTAGCAACGGGTTAGTAAGTTACAGGAAGCAAGTCCGCCTTTAGATACCCATATTGGTAATGATGTTCCAAATAAAATTGATCCATTAGATGCTGGAACCAATATGGACCAATCTTCATCTGTCAAACGTTACGGCGCATCTACAAAGGTGGATAGTAAATCAATGAATGTTAAAAAATCTGATCCTGTTACTCATGAATTCCTTTCTGATCTGTGCACTCTTAAAAAACCTTGTGTTGAATCTACACGAAAACTTGAACAGTTAGCAGAAGTCTGTTGTGATAGAAAAGATTCTAAGCCAAAGGGTTCTGTGTCTGTTGGTACACGACGATTTACTCGAAGTATGACTACAGCCTCCATTCCAGTTACTGCTCAGCAACATAAAGAGTCTCCTCTGGTCAAAATTGATAGTGAAGATGATGAATTATCCCCAATTCATTGGATTTCTCTTGGCAACGATGAACAGCATGTTGAAATGAGTCATCCCGTTGTGTCATTGATAAATGAATTCGCTGATCAATCTTCTCCCTATAAGTCTGAACAGAAAAATTTGTTTACTGGTGATTCTTCACCTGTTAGAAGCAATGAAGAAAATCGATTAACTCTTAAACAGATATTAAAGGACAAATTACCAAGTTGAAAAAATAGTTAAGGGAACTATATTCAAATGAATCGGATATGAAAGAGGAAATCAAATCTCTTAAAAATGAATTATTGTTGTGGATTAGTAAATGGCAAGAAATGAAAATGAAAAAGGATAGATACAAAGCCACTAAGAAATCCATGACAATAATGAATCAGCGGTTGCTTGAGCAAACAGAGCATCAAAAGCTCAAAATTCTGGAACTCAAAGCTAAATTGTCAGAAGCTCGTCGAGCTACCAAATTCCAAGTCTCTTCTTGAAAATTATGTTAGTTGCTACAATTTTGGGAAAATAACAAAATCAGGTAATTAGCATGCCCACAAAATCGTAGATTCTGTGGGCATTGCTCATCATTAAATTAGATTTTATTACTATTTATGTTTTGTATATATTACATTAATTATAAAACTCATGCTTGGTTTCGATTCTTGCAGGTGTCGTTGTTGGATAGACTTTTGATCTTGATGCTGTTCGACTTAATTAATATTTTGCAACGGAGGCTGAGGCTGTTACAAATTCAACTGATATGGATGCTTTCAACATAGACAAGTTGCGTTTCATAGTTATGGAAGTTGTAATTGAGTTTGCCAGGTGCCCTTCTTTGAGGAATGCAACAGAACGATGATGAAGATTCGGTCTTTATTATGTAATAACTATTAGAAACTAAATCAATATTTTTAGAATAGTTGTTACACAAAAGTTGGAAGGAGTTACTAGTCTTATTATATAAGCTAGGAAGCTCGTTGTAGTGGGGGGAGATGGGAGTACGAGAGAAAATACTTGTGAAACATATAATACATTTCTAGTTTTGATTAATCTACTGAAGTTTTCTTCGTGGATGATTGCCACTGGGACATCAAAGATTGGGTACCAAATTTTGTTTTCAGTTCTTTGTTATATATATATATATATATATATATATATATATATATTTCAAAGCAATTTTCTTACTTTAAATCTATGTGCAATTGAACTTAGTTTTCATTGCATCAACATAGTTTCAATTACTCTTATCACTCAATATTGATATTTATTATCGATATTGTCAATGTCATGATTATTCAAATGTTGTTGATGATTGTGATCGAATAGTATTATATTTTCATAGCTTATTTTGATTACATCTATATTTTGATAGTTGTTTTGAATGATAGGTTATTATAACTTTTATATACAGATTTTAATGTTGAATTTCAATTATCTGTTGACAAATACATCTACAGAGTGAATAGAATAATTTCTTATTTTATTCTCTGTGTTTTGTAAATTTTATTAAACAAAGTGTTATTGGTGATAACAATTTTGATAGTTTCTTGATATGGAATTGTATGATTTATTTCACTTTGTTATTTATAATTGTTAATTGATAGTTGATATAGTAATCTAAAAGTTTGCTCTCAGCTGAGATCGGGTAGCTAGTTAATTTTAATTCATATTTTAGCTGAGTTTATTTTAATAGTTGTTAAATAGAATTAGATTAGTTTGTTAAAATTTAAAATAGTTTTTTTTGGTCAAAACATTTAAAACAAAACCCCAAAACAGGAGACTTTCCTTGAGAAAGCACTTTAGGATAACTTAAACTTAGAAAACTAACTCTAGGATTTATTTTAAGCAGTAATTTAATTTAGGATAAATTTTTACCGAGTTTTTTTTTTACGTTCTCCTTAAGAGGATAAATTCAGTTGGTAGCAGGACCATAACCTGCGAGGTTTTGCTATTCCAAACACAATGGGAGCTGCTCTAAGCGACTTGTGTGGGCTTAATCTCCTTAAGTTGGCCTAGTTCAGAAAATCCGGCCAACACAACCTCCACGACAAAATATAATTTACTTGCCAAAACCCCAAAACTATTATAGAAAAATATAAAATAGCACTATCACTCAACTAACTTGAGAGGACAAGTCAAATAAGCAAATAAAATAAGAGTATGAGAGCCAAAGAAGGTGGGGTGCCCTTCTAAGAATAGCAGAAGAGTAAGTTAATGCTCCAGGGTCCTCTTCAAAGTAAGACCATGTCAAACCACACGTGTGGCATCAAAAAATACTCAAATGTGAAGCACCCCACTAACAAACTCCTCAAACCATGCATAATAAAATCTCCAAGTGGCACGTGTGGAATGCAAGGTGAGGCATCCCATCAATAAGCCAATGGTGGAGTCTCCAAGGTACTAACAACCTTCCAAATATGGTTCAAACAGTTGGATGCATGAAAGAACGTGCCAACAAACATAACCAACTCCATCAATCCATGTGCAAAGTGAACCACACATCTAACTAACTTTATGAAAGAGAAGGTGGCCCCATCCTCATGTAATAAATAATATAAAAGGTAGAAGGGCACCTCAACGTAGCTGCTAAAGGAGGAATTTTCTATAAGCTCTGCAACTGAGATCGCTGATCTGAGAGCCGAACTTGTCTTGGGGGAGATCGCTCAGCTTTTGAGAGACGAATTACAGATCTGCATTGCTCTGCACTCCAAGTCGATCGCTGCACTGGATCGATCCAATCAATATCTACATGAACTGAGCGTCGATTGTTGATCTGCATGCTCCACGATCTGCACGCAATTCCACTAAGTTGGATCTCTCTGTCAGGCTACGATAGAGGAGATCGAAGTGTTGAGGCATGCATGCAAGCTCTACATGCAGCCACGTTGTCGAGGGGGCGGGGTTCATTTCATGCAGGATTGGATCGATGAGGGGTCAGTGATTACCTGGTGGGGTCAAGGATCTGAGGACGATCGAAAGGAGCTAATCCAATGGGGACTGAGGGGGGTGGATCTAGGTCGCCCACTGCTCCTTTCACAGAATTCGAGAAGCTTGTAGCTGAGCAAAGCAAGAAGGCCCCTAAAGGAGTCCTTCTGAAATTCGTGAAAAGGATTGAGGATGTTCCGATGGTTCCTCTATCGCCGGAGGACACCATCCGTGTGGCTCTCTCGTTGGAAGACCAGGCATTGATTGGGCAATTTACCGGACTCTGGCCTTCACCTAAAACCACTAAGAGCTGGGTTCAAAGGAACTGGAGGCCTCTGATCTCGTAAAATGTTGCTTCTTACTCTGTGGGCCAAGGATACTTCTTATTTGACTTTGAATCTAAGGATGACAAAGACTTGATCTTTCGTAATGGACCCTACTTCATGGGTTCGCGAGGACTTTACCTGAACAGTTGGACGCCAGACTTCGACCTCAAAGCAAACATTCCTAAGGCTATCCCAGTTTGGGTTAGGCTCCCAAATCTACCAATGCATTGCTGGAATCCAAAATCGCTAAATGCAATTGGAAATGCCTTGGGAAGGGATATCAACATGGCAAGCCCAAAAGATCAATACGCATGTGCTCGCATCTGTGTGGAGGTGGATCTAGTAACAAGATTACCAGAGGCAATCAAGCTCACAGTAGAGAACTACTATCACTATCAAAAACTGGATTACGAACAACTGCCATTTAAGTGCAGAGGATGTCATGAATACGGGCACTTCTACCGAAACTATCCGCAAAAGCAAGAGGATCAACAAGAAAAAGAGGAAGGATGGCAAAAAGTAAAGAAGAGCAAGACCAAAGCAAAAAGCAGAGAAGTGCAAAGGAAAGAAGGGGGAAAAATGAACAAAGGAAGTCTCCACTGGAGGGTAAGGCCAATGAGACTGGGAGTGGGCCGATTGAAATAGAAGAGAATTTCACCACTGGAGAGAATAAAGATCCTGAAAAGAGTCGTCTTATCAGATCAATCTGAGAAGGACAACACCTCACTGATCCAGTCAGATTGAGGAGTTGAGGTGGTAAAAGAAGGGGGAAATCAGGAAAAATCTGAGGAAGAAACCGATACTGAGGAAGAGGAAGAAGAGGAAGGGGAGATAGAGATGGCTACGCCAAGCAAGAAGAAGGCAAGAGGAAGGAAATCAACCAAAGAAATGAGGGAGCAATCCACCTATAAGGACAAGCTGCAAGGCTCTCAATTAACCTTGGAAAAATTGCTCCAAAACAACAGAAATACTCGCCAGCAAGGGCAAATCCAGAAAGGGATTCCCTCGTCTACCAAGAGTAAGCAATGAAGGTCCTCTCCTGGAACTGTAGAGGTCTAGGCAGCAAAACTAAGGAAGAAGCTATGAAAGACTTGATCAGATTAGCCCAACCAGACATCTTATTGATCCAGGAAACCAAGATGGAGAAAGAAACATTTCTCCAAGTAAGTGCAAACTTCTGGAAAAAAGGAGGAGGTACCGCAATTAGTTCCAGGGGAGCCTCCGTAGGAATAGGAACGCTCTAGGACGACCAGAAATATGAATTAGTAGAAACAAAGCATAGTCCACATTGGATTCTAACTACGCTATTGCAAAAAGAATCTAATATCCCGATAAGACTCTTTAACATTTATGTTCCGGTATCTTATGCAGAGAAAAAAAATTGTTGGAATCTACTCTGTGATGAAAGGAGTAACTTGTGCGCAATGCTATCCTAGCTGGAGACCTTAATGTCACCCTAAACCAAGCAGAAAAAAGAGGAGGATCATCAGTCAGAAATCCGATCAGGGAGCAAGTTGATGAAATTGTAATGGATTGGGGCCTGTCAAATGTAATTCCAACCAAAGGAAAGTATACCTGGAATAATAAGAGAATGGGGCCGGGGCATATTGCTGCCAGACTAGATAGATTTTTGGTACAAGATTCCTTTCTTTTTCTCAGATTGAACCCTTCTTCCAAAATCCTGGCGTTTGGCGGATCAGACCATAAGCCTATTACTCTCGAGATGAAGAAAGACCAGAACCTTGGCCCTATACCATTCCGATTCAGCGCTCTATGGACCTCCAACAATGAATTCTTGGGGATAGTTTCCAAAGCATGGTCAACTCCGGTCATAGGCTCACCGTTCTATATTTGGGAAGAAAAACTCCGGAGAGTCAAGAAAGCGCTCAAGGATTGGGAGAAAAAATTTAAACCTCCATTCCAAAAAAAGAGAAAGCAGCGATTATGCTAGAGGCCCACCAAGTCGCTATGGAAACAAATCAAATCTCAGCAAAGGTACTAAAACGGGAAGTTGAACTGCAACAGGAGCTTCACGTTGCCTACAAACAGGAAGCTAAAGTGTTGAGATAGAAAGCCAGATGTCTCTGGCTACAAGCGGGAGACAGGAATTTTGGCTACTTTCACAAGCATGCAGAGGCAAGGAAAAACTATAAATCAGTGCATGAGATTCACGCCCAGGACAAAATCATTCAAGATTTTGATGAAATCAAGGCAGAAGCTACCAGGCATTTCAGCGAAATATACACAGCAAAATTCGACCCCAATTCAGAAAATGAGATCATGGAATTAATCCCAAGGATTGTTAAAAAAAAGGGAAATGACAGGTTGACTCAAGAGATCACGATGGAAGAAATGAAAGCTGCAGCGGATGACATGAAGGAGGATAAGGCGCCAGGCCCTAATGGGTTTAACGTAAATTTCATAAAGGCATGCTAGGAAATTGTTCAAAAAGATTTATATTAAATGGTGAAAAAATCTCAGAGATGTGAAAAAATTGGTGGAAGCACAAATTCTACTTTCCTTGCACTTGTCCCCAAAGAGAAAGATGTGAATTCATTTGACAGGTTTCGCCCAATTTCCCTGTGTAATATTGGATATAAGATAATCACCAAAATCATGGCTAGGAGGTTAAAAAACATCCTTCCATATATCACCCCTGAGAACCAAGGAGGCTTCATTAAGGGCAGGAGAATCTGGGATAACATCATCTTGGTTCAAGAGGCAATTCATTTCAGCTTGCAGAATAGTGAAAAAGGTATGGTTGTGAAAATAGATTTAACCAATGCTTTTGACAGAGTGTCTCATTCATTTCTCCTTCAAGTTATGAAAAGATATGGGTTTGATCCTAGCTTCATTGGGTGGGTCAAAACCTACATAAGTAAGCGTTGGATTGCCCCCCTGGTTAATGGAAGGGCGGCTGGCTTCTTCCAAGCCTCGCGAGGATTGAGGCAAGGATGCCTGCTCTCGCCTCTGCTCTACCCAATCCAAGCCTTTGTTTTCAGCCTTCAACTTGAGAAAGCTAGAAGGGACCAAGATTTAATAGGCATCAGGATGGCACGAGGGACAAAAGACATCAACCATGCATAGTTTGCTAACGACACAATCCTGCTTGGAGGGGCCAGCCAGCTGATAGCCAGAAGGTTTAAAACTGAAATGGACCACTACTTCCAAGCCTCTGTAAGTAAGCTAAACCTAAGAAAGAGCAAGATATTCAGCTGGAATATCAACCCGAGAGAGATGACTAGAATCTCCCGTACTCTGGAAATTGAAGGAGTAACTAATTGGGACTCCTTTAAGTATCTGGGGGTACCTATTTTCAAAAGTAAGCCAAAAAGCTTGGATTGGAATCCATTGATTGAAAAATTCAAAAAAAGAATTCTCGCTTGCGGAGCAGTTTGGCTAGTCTAGCTGGGAAACTGGTTTTGATTAAAGTTGTGCTGAACAACTATCGACTATACCAATGTTCTATCATGTTAGCTCTGCCCAAAATTCTCGCAGAGATAGAAAGCATGCTTAGATCCTTCCTTTGGCAAGGAGGGAAAAATGGAGGAGGAAAGAAATATGCACTCATCAATTGGAAGAATATAAAAATGCCATGTACGGAAGGCGGTCTGCAAATTAGAGATTTGAAATTTCAAAACCTGGCGATGGGAGCCAAACTACTTTGGAATCTAATAGACACCAAGCCATCTTGGAGCAGTCGGGTGCTCTGGAGCAAATACTTTTCGGGATGAAGGCCCCGATGTCTAGACTCAGATCCGAGGAATAAGAATGGGTCTTCCATTTTTTCTCTTTGCAAGAAGACGCTGCCTAAGTTCAGGGATAACCTCCATTGGATACTAGGTAATGGTAAGAAGATAAGACTATGGCAGGATTCAATTATGGGGAAACCTCTTCCAGCATCTCTGCCAGGGTTCAAAGGATGGACCGACAGGCAAGGAATTAAAACGCTATGGGATATATCTCAATGGGACAACGAACCTCCATTCCGATGGATCGGATGGACTATGCCGGATTTCCCAACTGAAATAGAAGGGGGGCAAAAGCAATATTTAGATTATTTATCAGGCTCAATGCCAGTGGCCAGAAGGAAGAGGGGTAGGCGTGGATGGGGTAGCTGCATGGGTCTATACACCACTAATCAAGGATACAAAGTATTCTCGACCACTCCAAGCGCACCCAATAACCCAGAGATCTGAAAAAATTTGTGGAAAATAGTCATGCTACCAAAAATTGACATCTTGTGCTAGACATTGGTGCATGGGAAGATTTTGACCTGCGAAAATTTAGAAAAGAGAGGGATCGAGGAGCCATTTTGATGCCCTCTATGCTGTGAAAACAATGAAACAATTCTGCATTTGTTCTCTGAATGTACATATGGCAAAACAGTGTGGATTCTGCTAACAAAACCTTGATTTGGTAGGGTTGAGATGCTAGGCAACGTGCAGCAATGTTTTACCAATTAGGAAAAGGCGTTCAAGGGAGATCTAAATAATAAAAAGGAGTGAAAGACTGTTGGATGAAGCTCCCAAAGACTATCTGCTGGCACATTTGGATTGAGCATAATCTTAGAATTTTTCAAAATAAAGTTCATCCTCTAGGCAAGATCTTAGCCAAAATGCAGGCTCTCATGGGAGAGATTATTAAGAACACGGTGGCTCCCCAAAATAAAGCCAAATTGGCTGCCAATGAAATTATTTGGATGCAAACCTTCAGTTTCTTAGATGTAGACACAGGTATGGTCGTGAGGAAGTCAGGAAGTTGGGAACTAAGGTTAGATAAGTTCCAATTTGGAAGTTGGATGAAAGAGAGGAGAATAGTCAAATTGTTCTTCGATGGTGCCTCAAAGGGGAATCTAGGGATGGCGGGCGGATGAAGGGCCATCATTAGCCCTGATGGGAAAATAGAAATGGAATATTTCTGGAATATAGGAAACGATTCAAATAATATGGTTGAATCCTACGGGCTCTAGCAAGGATCAAGCAACTGAAAAAAAGGGAGTTGAGGAAGCCATGGTTTTTGGAGATTCTCGAATAATAATTCAGGCAGTGAATGAAGTAAGTCAGAGCTGAAATTTAAGGTTGGATACGTTGATCAAAAGAATAAAGTTTGTCTCAAATACTTTTAGACAGTTAAAGTGCTTTCATGTGCTTCGGGAGCTTAATGATTTGGCAGATCAAGTGGCTAATAAAGCAATTGGACGAGGTAAAAATGAGCTTTCGGTAAATCTCCAATTATACTCAGAGTTACCACCTTAAGAAGCAAGAGTTTAAGAGTCAATTTGACGTTATGTCTGGTTGTTGGACATTGCATGATTGTAAGGGAAACTACAAGCACAAGAGGATCTGGTGTTCAATAAACCAAATTGATGTAATTTATTTAGTGGTTCCTATATTGCTCTTATAATTGAAAACATAACCGTTTTTGTCAACAAAAAAAACGTAGCTGCTAAATAGACGAGAAGACGCGCCAACAACCATAACCAACTTCATCAATCCATGTGTAAGGTGCACCACACATCTAACAAACTTTAGAAAAGAGGGCGGCCCCATCCTCATGTAACAAAATAATATAACAGGTAGATGGGCAACTCAACACAGCTACCAAATACATGAGCGCCCCACTAAGATCCATCAAATATATCACAATCGAACATACATAGTGTGAATGCTATGAAAATGAGCTAGGACACACAAGCCATGAGCCTTCCTCAAGTCAAACAGGAGTCAAAACAACCATTAAATAATGCAATCATCCTCCATGTGTCCCAAAGGGGGGCCGCTCAACCAAAGGGTCATGCACATGTTATAACAAAGTGATTTAGGAGTCACAAAACCTAATCACCTAGGGTTCTCCCCCTGCTCTACAAAACTTCATATGAGATCAATTAACCATAGCAACTACTGAGAAACATGTGAAAAGGGGGTGATATGTCAACAAATACATGAAGGAAATAACATCAATAATATCAGGGTGTAGCCAATAGGAGAACAGATCCAAAGTGTTTTAAGTGTCCCCCCTAGGCATCATGTACCGCCATCTAACCATCTAACACAACACAAGCGAACCACCTTATAAAGTATCACCTCCAACATCAATAAAAAAAGGACATTGAATGCATCTCCACAACACTAAATAAAACATTGTTGGACATCATGCTTAGCTCTAAGGCACAAGTCAAATAAGTAAAAAAGGGCATCGAATAGATCCAGAGTATCACTCTGCACTAAGCACTTTCCTTCAAAAGTCACGAGACCTAACCATTGAGGCAGTTAATCGAAAGGAGCCATAAGGGAAATGCCAAGAAAAGTGCATTAGATCATATTAATCCCATGTATCTGAAAACTAATCAATCAAAGTAATGCAACATATCTGTGTAATATGTTGATTGAAATTGTCATTGGTTCCAACATGGACTTGCAGTGGCCACAATGGTAGTTATTGATACCACCAAGTCCCACTTGCAGTGCACAAGTAAGAATGATCTCAATACCCTTACACCCAGTACCTTGGAGCCCTTACAGAGATGGGTTATGCCTTGGAACACCTTGTATCCAGTTGACAAGGTCCATGTACCCACAAGGTTGGATCTTGGAGCCACCACCTTGTTGACAATATTGAAGACCCTGTTGGTGATGTTGAAGACCCTGGAGATGGTGTTGAAGCCCTTGTAAGATGATGGAGAAACCCTTGATGAGTTAAAGAAGCATTAATGACCCATTATGTGGTCATTCATGCTCTGATGGTGTTATGGTACCCTAGGAGAAGGTTTGGCTACCCCACAGGTGATGTCATGATGGATCTTGACCCTTGGAGGTCCCCTTGCGTGGTTAAGGTGGTTGAAGAACCCCATGAAGTCTCCTACTTGATGAAGAAGTCCTTGAAGAAGTGCTTGGACCCACAAGTCGGTCATGAAGCCCACACACATGATACCTTTTGGTTGACAAGTTGAAGTCCTTGGAACCCTAAAAATGTCCTCATGTGGAACCCTTGATGTATGGTGATGAAGACTTGTTGATGTTGAACCCTTGGTTGATGAAGCCTCTTGCATGGTGAAGAAGACTTTGAAAAAGCCTTTGGACCCACACAGTTGGTGGTTTAATGGTCTTGAAGGAATGTTGAAGATGATGTGTTAGGTTGATTAGGGACCCACACACACATAACGATGGTCATACATATCATGGTACAATAATGATGTGGCAAAGAAGTGGTTGTGTGACGAAACAAGATGACTTATGGTGACCTTGATGGCTTGTAAAACCCTTTCAAATGGTGGTACAATGACTTATGAACATTAAACAATTTATTTGAATATTATATGATTCAAATTCAAATTTAAAAAATTAAAAATACATTTCAAACTCACACCTTCAAGTCTGCCCTAAATTGAGGATGTGGACAACTCAAGAGGATACAAAAACAAGACATACTAACTCCAAAACAAATCTAACGATGAGGAGAAAGATGAACTCGCTGACTGAGGAAAAAGCTCGCTGAGCAGTCAATTGTGACTAAGATTTTCGGGTGACTAAGGAAGACGTTTTTTTTCTTTTCTTTTTGTTTACTAAGGAGTTTCGGGTATGTGGCAGCAACAGAGTGTTGGAGGCTTTTCCACACTCAAACAGTCACAAAATTGATGGAGTGAGCTTGATATACCCAATCTGAATTTTGCAGCAGCCCTAGCATGGAGTCAAACAGTCCCGAGTTTTGATGCAACCCGAGTTGGAACTTGGAGTGGGTCTTGTTACCTACTAAGTCATACTTAGTCGACATTATCAAGTGAGTCGGGTGATGAGAACATACACTTGTTCATCTTTTAGAATTCAAAAGTCATTCAAGCTTTGTCTGGGAACTTTTGTTATTTTCTTGTAAACACATGTTCATACCCCCTTGGAGAAATTGTAAAAAATGTCCTAGCATTTAATTTTTTATAAAAGGCTCGGCTTCCCAGACTTGAGCATCAAGCCGACTAGCCCAGAGTGTTTTTTCCCTCGGTTATTATTGGTTGTTGAACAAACGACTAATAATTTATGAGTTTTTCGTTCACACCTCCAAAGTTGGGGTAGTCGTCTTGGTGTTTCGGCCTTAGGAGGTTATTAGAGCCTTCATGTCAATGTTTTTCAACATGCTAGGCATTGATTTTGAATCGTATGGACATGTGCTAGGTCCCCCTAGAGTTTCGTCAGTTTCCAAGAAAATAAAAAATTTCTGCAAAATTAGGCCATTTTTAATGGTTTAATTATAAAATTTCAAAATGTAATAAAAATCAGATACGGAGTCCATTTCTGACATGGGGACACTCGTTTTCACACCCGAAGCGTCCACTTTACCCTAGGGGCCACTTTCCACATCAGTCAGGCAGTCGAAACACCCCGTGGAGCATTTTTCAGCTAAAGATGCGTCATAATGGCATTTTAATGGTAAATTACAACAAATTGGCACTAAAAGTCAAAAATTAATAGCCAAATGGTGAGTGGATGACATGGCAAGTGGATTTCCCATGGTTAGTGACTTCATAAAAATTGGAAAGGCATAAGACTTTGGTTAAATTAAGAAGTGGAGAATGATATATCTTAAGTGATGACATCAACTCCAAATGATGATGCACCACTCCATAAATCGCATGGTTCATGCATGGCACATTAAGGATCGCATGTTTGAAAGTCAAATTTGATGAAGACGAATGTTTTAAGGAGTAAGGCGAATCAAGAGTGGGGCCCAAATGAAAGGTGGCAACTTCATCAAATAAAGGATGCGCCCATCACACAATCCCACACTTTAGCTCATGTGGCAGCGAATAAGTTTCATCAGAGGTCATATCCAAGTTGATTGGATATTTTTGAAATGGAATCAAGATAGATTGACATAGTATCCCTCAAAGATTGACATCATATCCCTCAAAGGCGACTTGTCAAAGGTTTAAGGTGGCACATCTCTCTCGTTGGCGACTTCACAATTGATGTGTGGTTGGATTATGGAGAGGTGGTGCACCTCCCATCAAGGTGTCTCCAACCTCATGACTCATCTCCACTCTAACTCCAATTACAATCCCTTCGATCACTCGACCACTCGACTTCACTGGCACTTGATGGTCACGCCTCCCCCTTTGTTTTTTTATTATAAATAAAGCAGCCTTTATCTCTTCCAAGCTTGTTAGAGTTGGGTGAAGGTGCTTGCTAGTTGTAATTGATACAGTATTTTGTGATTTTGCTGCAATAAAGAAATCTTTGGAGGCAAATAGTGTGGTGCAATTGTGTGTGGGCCATTATTGTATGATCTTCATGAGGTAATCAGTGTGTTGTTTCAAATTTTTGCATCTTGGATTATGAATCCGGTCGAACAAAGATTGCTCCCAATCATTGGAAATAGAGGGCTATAAGTAAGTTTACTTGTTTCTTCTATTTTGAATACTTGTACTTAGAGATCTAGATCTGACATGTTTATAAGTTTATATGCATGTAGTTTTAGTCTCGATTTATGTGTAATCATCAGATCTCACGAGTTTGCAAGTCTTTGAGTGATTACAGGTTGCTTGGTTGGGAAGAATCGTGGATCTAGTTTGACTCCACATTACTTTTGACATCTCTAAACAACATAGTCTCTCGGCATCCCACTACGAATCCTTTTGGCTAGCTCTTTGCAACAACAAGCCTTTCCTCTCCATATCTCTTCCTCCCTCTAAATTTAAAATTCTACCTGGTTACTTGGCTCGTTGTCTTCAGATCTAGTTGCAAGAGTAATATTTTACATAGATCTAATATCTAATCTAGATCTAAGTTTTTTTTTAAAGCTATATTTTAATTAGATCTAGCCATTAAAGTCTTTTCTTGCAAGTTTTGTCCAAAAAGAGTTTTTACTATTTTTTGTATCTTGCTAAGTCTAATCATCTTTTTTCAATGTTTTCAATTTTAGATCTAGCATAGAAGTGCATCACATTGGCTGCCCAAAAGGCAAGCCAAGATCCCAAGGAAACCTTGCTTTCCTTGGTTCCTTTTTGCTCTTTTTTTTAACTTTTTTAACTTAGAATTTTTTGGGTATTTTTTTTGTGTTGTCCAAAAACACTTCTAAAGTGTTTTTAGGCACTTTTTACTAAACTTTGCTTGCTGGTTTTTAGCAAGTCTATTCGAAAAGAGAAGGATACACTGCCCAAAAACCAATTTGTGGGCCATCCGAAGCTTCTAGGAGGCTTCCCCCCTAGCTAGGCTTCTTTTCCTTGTATTTTGTAAACCTTTGGATCCCAGATAACAAGGAACAAAGAGCATTTCTGCTGAAGCATTGTAACCGATTAATAAAAGCAAGTTCAAGTAGGCTCTTTCGAGCCCACTCCCCATCTCCTCAAGGGGGATTCTGCGTTTTTGTGATTTTTGCTTTTTTCAGTTTTTTCTAGCTTAGTTGTTTTTCGTAGCATTGTATACTTTGAATCATAAGCATTTCAATATCTTTTACAAATTCACAGTAATCATACTACTTACCCCACGACTTCCCGATTGACCCGAAAGAGATGCGTGGTAGGACTAATTAGACAATCTGTGAGTTGTGTTTTGATACTTTTTTGTTATCTAAAATTAACCCCTCTTTGCTTTCCCGATTCAGGTCCATTTGGACCGAAAGAGATTCTTGGAGGTTTTTCTTTTTTTAACAAAGAACACAGCTTAAAATCCTTAAAAGTTATCAAGGCTCCGCTGTGTATGCATTGCTCTGGCTGCGGTTTGTCCGATCAGCCGACTGCATCAAAAGCAACATGGGTGACTAGGGTAATTAGATCTCACATATTTCAATTAACCTCCCAGGGCGAAAATCCAACGCCTCGATTTAAGCCGTTGCGGTGGCAAATTACCCAAAGGAAGCCGAAACAACTGGGCAGTTACCTTGAGGCACAAGTTAGACGACACCCTTGCGGTGTAGCGTTGAACATCGTTTCCGAGACTCCAACCAGCCTACATATTCCTTGCGGGTAGCCGTATAGGTTAAGGGTTTTGGACATACTCCCCGTACCCCCTGGGTATATCGGGAGTCCCCTTTCCCCCCTAAGTTAACCTCTCACATATTTCAATTAACCTCCCAGGGCGAAAATCCAACGCCTCGATTTAAGCCGTTGCGGTGGCAAATTACCCAAAGGAAGCCGGAACAACTGGGCAGTTACCTTGAGGCACAAGTTAGACGACACCCTTGCGGTGTAGCGTTGAACATCATTTCCGAGACTCCAACCAGCCTACATATTCCTTGCGGGTAGCCGTATAGGTTAAGGGTTTTGGACATACTCCCCGTACCCCCTGGGTATATCGGGAGTCCCCTTTCCCCCCTTTGAACTCATCGTACACTAACATAAAATTTGACCAAGAGCACTTGCAACATCCATTTGTATTTCAACAACAATCTCATTTGTGGACTCCATTATTGGCACTAATCTATTTTGATATTATCATATGTCTATGCATTAATGCTTATCAAGTTTTAATTTCTATGCTATTGTGGTGTGACAAATCTTGCAAATATCTTGTGTCGAATCCATCTATCAAAAAACCCCTAAGTAACTTATCTCATCACCATAAACACTAAAGCCTAAAAGCCTTAGAATTTAATAGGGTCTACCCCTCTTGGCTTCGTTAGGAGTTGGCCTAAATGGAGGAGTCAACAACAAGGTGACAGCCTTGACTCGAGACTTGCCCCCAAGGACACACCGAGTGGCTTGAAGATTTCTGCCACATCCCCCCCAGGTGTGTGAAAGGTGGCAACAGGTCTCTCCACATACACACTCAGTCCGAGTTTTGTAAGTCTACAAGCAATCCGAATTTGACATGATTTTCCACAGTCTGACCTTGATTGAGTTTCTTCTCAGCTTCTCCACAGTCCCGAATTGTGGACTTGTTTGGTATCTTCACAGTCTTGGAACACATGTACACAATCCAAGTTTTGGATGTGTTGGGAATGAACAGTTCTTTTGGGTTGATCTATGTTGTAAACAGTACGAATTTTTGTTGACCTTCTACTCTCCAACATACTGAGTTTTGCAGCCCTAAGACAGCAGTCAAGGTTTTTATACAATCGGACTTTTTGCAGCAGAGGTTGAAGTTTAACCTTGTTTTGAAGGTCATCCACAGCATTGACACAATCAAGGTATGAAGGTATGTTATACTCAGACATAATAGAGTATGTACAATGATGTGGTATACTTACAGTGATATATACAGTGGCATATTTACAGTTGTGATTTACATTCTATTTTGATGATGAAATGATGCCTACACCCATGATGTCTCAATTATATATATACAGCGATTAGTGATGATGTATACAGTGGTATTTATATAATGCAATATGAAACAATGATGTGTACTTGAGGTTGAAGATGCACATACTTATGCCTTATGGTGATGGTATGTTGATATAAACAGTATATAGTGGTTATGAAATAGTGTGTGAACAGTGATGTGGTACAGTAATATAGTGGTGTATTGATGTGTAAAATGATGATGATGCATGCTACCTTATGATGATGTTGCATACTATTGTATATACTTGAATAAGGATGATAATAGTGCTCCTCTCTGATGTCAACGCCCAGCTACACATATGCCCTCTGCAAGATGATGTTGACGTTTTTGGGGAAGGAGTAGTCTGATGATGCTGAAACTTGGCAAGGATGATAGTCTAAGCCTCCCGGTAAGATATCAAGTCGCATGCAGAGATTCTGCCTTCCTTAGGGCAGCTAGCGAATTGATTTGCTCTGGGTGAGGATGCCTCCTTCCTCCCATGAATATGTTCCTGGTAGTCCTGAATGAGCGAATAATGAACTGATACTCACCCAGTGTGATGTGATGAACCTACTGAGAGAACTGGTGAAGTTATGCGAGGACAAACTGAGACTGAGGGTCCCAACGAATCCTTCTGGGGTCTTCCAGCTATTCCCCAGCGGTAAATGTTAACTTGCAAATAAACCTGATGTGCGTGATGGATCACTATATATGGATGAATAAGATGAATGCCAATGATAGACCTGGATGGCCTATCCTGAAAGAGTTTAGGGCAGATAGATTTCATTGTCGAAACCCTTGTTAGTTGAAGACATCGTCTTCAACCCCAACTGTTGTTGCTGCACTTGCTGTTGTTGCTCAAAACTCCAAATCAACAATAATAATCATAGATGATCGTTTCGGTTCGATGACCCTTCTTGTATAGCTTTAGCATGTACTTTTAGAGTTTACATGTCACTTTTAGGGTTTGCACTTTACTTTTTGCATGCATGCAATTCTAATTGCTCGTTGACTTAAGACTGAAGAAATAAAGCTTGCATGCTCTGCATGCTTTATGATAATAACTCTAATGGCCCTCTTTCTTATACTAATGACTTAATAATACTGAATAATTGATCTAATATGCTCCCGGTATTAAATGTCCTCAATCAATTCCTTATTTATCAATAACGGAACATTACATAAATTCATGCCCCATTGCTAAAATGGTACCCCAACCACTATTGGTTGCAAGGGCAAGGCGGTCAAGTGTTGCCTACCCACAAACAATTGACAAGGTTGGCATGATCTAACAAAATGGTGGACATTAACAAATAATGTTGGCCAATACTAACCTACCCTTGAGATTTTATGTGTAGTTATCCTAGCAATGTACTATCCATTGCAGTGTCTTGTATGTAGCTTTGTCATGAGCCTCCTTAACTCATCCTCGTCAACACAACTAAGTTCTATCCCTTTAGAGTTTCTCCGTCTTAGCACCCTTGGATCATAGAGTATTTAGATACCTTTAACTTGAGTGTTCTTCTTCTATGATCACTAAATCCATCTAGACATGAAAGATTCTTTAGATAGTAAGTGGTGTTTGAATACCAATTGTGATGCTCAAAATTATCTAGGACTATAGAAACAAAATCAATGCCACCAATATTCTACGCCTTCATTGCTTTCAGTAAGCAATTTTGACAATGCTTATCCCTTTATGCTTTCTATTTCATACTCTTGAATTCTTGAAATCCGCCTCCCTCTGATACCAAGAGAGGCATGCTAAGCTAATATGTCCTTAACAACAAGATTAGGGACATAAGTAATGATCCTAGAATATCCAATATTCTAGGATATCCAAACAGACCTCATAAGGTTCTAAACCCCGAATCTACAAAATGAGACATGCCCATAAAATGGGCCCTGTTACCGACTAGGCTGCACCTAGTTGGACTTTCAGTGAGCCGCCAGTGATGAACAAGATACTTGTTCATATTCAGAGTTCAGAAGTCCTTCCAGGCCTCCATGACCGTTTTATTTTTTGTAACACATGTTCATACCCCCTTGGGGAAATTGTAAAAAATGTCCTAGCATTTAATTTTTTATAAAAGGCTCGGCTTCCCAGACTTGAGCATCAAGCCGACTAGCCCAGAGTGTTTTTTCCCTTGGTTATTATTGGTTGTTGAACAAACGACTAATAATTTCTGAGTTTTTCACTCACACCTCCAAAGCTGGGGTAGTCATCTTGGTGTTGCGGCCTAAGGAGGTTAATAGAGCCTTCGTGTCGGTGTTTTTCACCATGCTAGGCATTCGAATTGAGTCGTATGGACATGTACTAGGTACCCCTAGAGTTTCATCAGTTTCCGCAAAA